>LZPO01034948.1:0-12987 GCA_001675575.1 Neotoma lepida
AAGGGCTAGTACATGTGAGGGTCTGAATCCCACTTCCAGGACCACAAAACAAAACAACCAAAAGCCCAACTACCCCAAAACCCTAAAAAATAGTATGCTGTTTATGTACAATTCAGTTAAATCCATAAAAATCAAATGTGGATAACGTTTCATTAAAAAATACATATTTTGTAAAACATTTAAAGGTCAGGAAGAATCTTTCAATAAAATCAATACGTTATTATTAAGGAATACATTGGGCTTTAGCTGGGATGAGAGTAGAAAACAGAATTCTACTTTATTAAAAATGTGTGGCCAGCCATGGTATCTTGCTCCTCTAATCCCAGTACTCAGGAGGCTAGGGCAGATAGATTGTGAGTTTGAAGCTAGCTTGGGCACAATGGGAACCCCTATCTCAAAACAACAAAGAAAAGCTCTGAACTTGTATGAGTGTGTTTCATGTATAAATTAAAAAAACAAAAACAAGCAAACAAACAGTAATTCCTCAACAAGGAAAAAAATGAGTAATTTCACCAACAACCAAAACAAGGAATAATGAATGCAAAGAAGTACTTAACCCTGCTCTAAAGGCTGCTTTTCAGTTCGAGAGGTCCATGCATGAAATTAAGTGACAAGTCAACAACAACAACAAACCAATTACAAGATAATGGATTAATACAGTACAGACATTAAGCATAAAAAAATTGTTATTAGTAACTTTAGTTTGCATATATTGGCATTTCAGAATTGAGGAATGAAGCTTAAGCACAGGTAGAAAGATAAACATGAACAAGAAATAAAATGTACTTAGTGTGCTCCTTAGGTTTTTTTGTTTTGTTTTCTGTAAACTTGACTCTAGCTAAAGTCATCTGGGAAGAGGAACCACAATTGAGAAAATGCTTCCATCAGACTGGCTGATGACTGACGTAGGAGGCTTAGCCCACTGAAGGAGTTGCCACCTCTGAGCAGGTGGTCCTGGGTGGTGTAAGAAAGCAGGCTGAGCAAACAAACCATGGGGAGCAAGCAAGTAAGTAGTATTCCTCCATGGTTTCTACTTCAGTTCCTGCCCTGACTTCCTTCAATGATGGATTATGATAAGCCAAATAAAATAACCCCTCTCCTCCCCAAGTTTCTTTTGGTTAGAATAGTCTATCACAGCAATAGAAACCTAAATAAGACATTTAGCAAAGGTCTAGAGACAGGAGGGAGCACATGCATTACAGGATTTAGATAATGCTTACTACAGTATAAAGACTCACAATGTAATGCATGTATCTTAATTAGAATATTAACAATTATAAAATCTTCAATGTGACACTTTTACTTACCTTGATAATTCCTATTTGCTTAAAGAATTCTCCCACTTGATCTGTAGACACACCCTCCCCAAGTCCTTGCACAAAGATTGTGTTGTTATCTGAATTATCAGACTCTGAATCTAAGGGGAAAAAATTACGATCAATTTCATGTACATGTTCCTTAGTTTTACTACTCCTGTTCAGCAATCAAAACCATTTATTGACTAGTACTGGATTGCTTCTAAGCCCCAAATAGAAGGACCAATATGAAATCTTATATAAACATGCAAAGTATTCACAGTAGTTGTATGGAAGATCAATTCTTACAACAAAACTTCAGGTAAAATGCAGGTTACACTCTGAAATACATATAGACCAATTGAGGGAGATGTTAAAAGTATCGCTCTTCAGATCCAGTACTAAAGCTCATACCTTTCTCTGAAGAACTTTCAATTGTATGTAGTCATACAACTGACTAATCAATGCTTTTAAAAGGCTTTCTAGTACAAAATTCCCCCAAATTGGACACTTGACTCTTAAGTCAGCCAGCCAAGCAGAATTGCTGGTTTCCCATTCACTGCAAAAAGCCTTGTACATATCAGAAGGTAAGAGCACCTGGTACACACACCTTACCTTACACGCACACTTTTGGATTAGTACAACAAAGTAAGAAAGTTGTATAAAAATTCAGTCCATCAAGGGATAATTCAGAAATTGCCATCCATATAGAATACTTTGACATCTTAATAAAAACAAAAGTTCTGATTTCAATATATATTAAATGTTTTTTTACTCAAATAGATTTTAACCTCTAAACCATAACTTTCAAAAGGCTCCAAAAGCAAATCTACAGCCTTGAATTCATCTAAAAATGAAAAGCTACATAAAATTAGTGCCTTCCACCCAGAGAAAGACAATTCTCTTATTCATGAACGTAAATTTCTTATGCCCACTAAAACTACTGATCTAATGTAAGAGCTTTTTATTTTATTACTATTATAACTCTTAATTTTTTGAGACAGGTTTCTCTGTGTAGTCCTGGTTGTTCTGGAACTTGCTCTACAGACCAGGCTGATTACAAGTTCAAGAGATCCTCCCGCCTCTGCCTCCAAATGCTGGCATTAAAGGCCTACCATCACCACCGCCTGGATGAAAAAGTTTTTTAAACATCCCCTTTTTTTTTAACCTCTATGTTGCTAATATAGCAAACTTCTCTTAAGTTGGATTGCATTAACACTAATAACAGCAAAAATTTTAATGTTTCTTCAAATAAGAAAAAGCATAATATAGGAAAGCACAAACAGCAATTTCTCTACCAAGCTTTCTAATCAGACCCCCTCAATTTTTATTTTTTGGTATTTTTTTTAGAAATCAAATTGCCCAGATCTGGCAGCATCATTAAATTAAATTAAATCTCCCTTTAGTATTTACTCCTCCAAACACATATTCCTCTTTCAGAGGTGGAAGACTAACATTTCGTAACTGTAAAAAACTTACCAGCATCTGGTCTGGGTCCATAATCCCTGTGACCTAAGAGAGAAGAAAAGAAAAGACTGTCTAAGGCAACTCATTTGAAATTAAAAGGGTGACGGTAATAACCAAGCATGTCAAGTCAATACTTTCAAATCCTTGAAAGTCAACATCACAGGTTTATAAAATAACTATATAAATTTTTATTATTAAAAGCTTAAGAAATCGAGATGAATGTCAACATTTCCTTAATCTTGTCCAAGACGGCACCCACCACGGTTGTCATTATTCTAATATCACTTTTGTCAAACACTGATTGTAAAGGCTGATTTGAAACCCCTAATAATTTAACAACACCGTGTCAGCTACCATTATAAATGAGAAAAACCTACTGTCAAAACCCAGTGAAATCCTCATTCATTGGTCACTCTTTCATGCAAATGCACTGTGCAGTAGTAGAAAACCCACTGGACTATTTGAGATCAGTTTTGGCTTTTAATATTTACTTTGATATAAACGTGTATACAGAGTATTTTGTAATGCACACAACACACCAACCTCAACAGAGTAAGAAAGGGCTTAGACTGCATCTGCGGGATATTGGTGGCTTTTAGATTTATATAGCATTTCCACTGAAACATTTTGGGATACTCAGCACTTACCACCAAAATTTTTGAAGCCACCGCGGTCACCACCACTGCAGAGGAAAAATTGAAGAAATGATTTCTTCCTTAAGTCTCTAATGTGCTGAGCCCTGGGCTCAATCTACACTTAACTGTCACAAGTAGAGTGCCTAGGGAAATAGTAGCACCACTAACTTTCCAGTAAATTCCATTTCAGAGTTCAATGATTCAATCTAAGTGTTTTCTCAAGGATTTATTTCTACAAGTTGTCTTTTCACATTTATTATAATATACTTTTTATGTTAAAAAAACTTCCAAACCCCAAGCCAAAAGGTTACTACTCAAACCATAATTTAAAAAGCTGCAGGCACAGCCTGATCAATGTGAAATTAGAGCAAGTATTCTTTCCCAAGAAGTGTTTTTGAAATACGGGAAAAGGCTAAAAGACCAGAGGAATAAAAAGCAAAGTTAGACTTTGATAGCGGAACAGGAAATGTAAAAACCTGAGTATAGATTCTGCTGTGATATTAAATTATGGGTTTTATGAGATGAACTTCTTTAAAGTGATACATAAATTTAAACAAAAATGAGCCTGAATGAAAGCACTCTTAATATTTGAAATTTTTAAGAAAATTAATAAAATGAGGACTAAAAAAAGTTTAACTCAAAACTGCTCTTCTCCATTATCCATTGTAATATAAGATCTTTTCATATCACAGCTGAAGTTCAAGATGCCAAATGCTCCAAGTATCAAAGCAACAGAATATGTTAAAGAATGCAAATACTCCAACATTGGAGCTGCCCACAGAATGACTTTATTTGGCAAATTTAGTGTCAGTTAAGTCAATGGTTCTTGTATACACAGCTTTCCGTAACAAATCTAAGCAGCTCATACTAATCAAGAAAGTAAAACAAAAAAAAAAATTCTACGTATCCCATAAAAGTCTGTTTCTCTTGACTGAAATACATATTTCTAAAACATAGGTGCTGATAAATAACATACAAAAATTTTAGGTATCTGATTTGCTGCTCATCTTATCACGATGCTAGAAGCAATCTGCTTCAAACTTCTGCTCTACCCAACTCTAGATGGCTTTTCTGAATCATCCAATGAAAACTACTAGCTAAACAAGAAAGCTTTCTCTTTTATATTTTATTATCCTGACATAAAGATATAGGTACAGACACATGTGTTTTAATTTGCTTTTATATTTGTGTAAATCCCAGAAAACCTTTCTAGCAGGAGAGTAAGGCTAGTTCAAGGCTATGGAGACAATGTTAAATAGAAGTCCTTCATAGACACAGCTTTGTATTTAAAATTACTATTTCAACACAGTACCTAAGTTCTTCCCTATACTTTAAATGATAGTAATATCACTGCTACCTCTGTAAGAGAGGCTAGTCATTTTCATTTTGAGACGGGGTCTTAATGATGGTCCTGAATTTGCTATGTAGATAAAGATGACCTTGAATTCTCCTTACTTTTGCTTCCTCCTCAAATGCAATTGACATGAGGAACCCAATAAAGCTCAGGTTAAACAGTTCAGGAAAAAAAATCCCCGTACTTTTGCAGTACTGAGGACTGACCAGAGTCTCATCCTTGTTTAAGTAGGTGGTCTACCATTAAGCTATACTCTAAGCCCTTTGAAAATTATGTTAGAAGCCAAGGTTCCCTCAAAGATGAACCTCAGAATCCCAATGACAGACAAGAAGAATTATTGAAAGTATCAAGCCCACATTTCTTAAAAATTGTTTGATGTTTAATTTCCTTATTTTCTTGTATACGGTGCATGCACGTATGGGTATATGCAGCTGTGCCTGCATGTGGAGGCCAGATGTCTATAAAGAGTCTTCTACTGTTCTCCACTTTATATTTTGAGATAGGGTTTTTCACTGAACCCGAAGCTCATGTATCAGCTAGACTGGCTGGCAACTCAGCCCCTAGGATCTTCAAGCCCCCTCTTCCCAGCACTGAGGTGTGTGCCATCATAACCATTTTAGGAGGTTAGGGTGTTTAAGACGAAGGCAAGACTTTTGTTTTTTTGGTTTTTCGAGACAAGGTTTCCCTGTAGCTTTGGGGCCTGTCCTGGAATCACTCTGTAGACCAGGCTGGCCTCGAACTCAGAGATCCGAAGGCAAGACTATTATAAGGAAACCAGAAGCTATGTGTTCCTAAGTATAGCCTAAATGCTTTGTTGTCAACAAAACTGCTGATCTGACTCACAATGAAAGGAAAACATGCAATTTTATATATGAGGCAGACTCATTTCCATGCTGGCCAACAATATAACTGAGCAATTTTAGGTTAGTGGTGTTGGTTGTTTCTGAAATAGGGTCTCTCTACATAGCCCTGGCTATCCTGGAATTCACTCTATAGACCAGGCTGGCCTCAAAGTCAGAGATCTACCTGCCTCTGACTCCTAAGTGATGAGATTAAAGGTGTGCACCTTTATGTGGCCTGACTGAACAACAACAACAGATAGAGATGAACACTTGCTACTTTCAGGAGACCCAAGTTCGGTTTCCCAGCACGTATGTTCAGCAGTTGCATATGACCACCTATAACTGTAGCTACAGAGGATCCAATATCCAATATCTATCCAGATCTTCTGTCTGCAGACACCCGATATGGCAAATATTTACACAGATAAATACAAACAGATTTTTTTAAAAGATGCATCCTCTAAAAGGATATATAAAAACATTAAGGTTGAGGTTCCTTCTTTACAAAACTCGGTTCTGCATCCTTACTATTTAAAGGGTAAGCACAAGCATAAAAATAGCTTAAGAGTGTCTCAGAAAACTCAGGTTCTCAGTCTCCATACAACAATAATTTGGATTTCATTAAGAGCCCCAAGTAATTCAACATGCATATTTAAATCTGAGAAGTACTTATCTAAATGTTTACCTGTACATTCAAATCACATTCAACCATTTTCTCTCCTTAAGAAAATTTTACGTTAATTATATTACATTCCTTTTATTAGGAAATTTATTGTAGTAACTCCAGAAATAGACTTCAAGGAGTATTCATTAGTACTAAGGGAGATATTCCTGTAGGCAAATGTTTCTTTCAAACTTGCTGTTAAGTTACAAAGTTCTTTCTTCCACATATTAAGGTCTCATTAGCAAATTAAGACAGAAAAATATTTCAACAGCTGAGTCAAGATGCTGCAAATTTGTTTTCAATCCCAGAAATAGAAGCAAACATGTGCACATAAAGAATTTCCCAAGACCATTTTAAGGTAAAGTAGTAGAGATACTTAAGAGACATACGTATCTTCAACTTAATTGGCTGAGTATCCTTACATAAGGAAACTTAAAGAGATGGGTCTTCCAAATTCAAAACCACAATGAAAAGAGGACTCTAGGGTAGACTGTGGAGATTTCAATGTGATAGCAGCATATATTTAGAAAAGACACATTTAATAGAAAAGAAAACCTGGGGACTGGAAAGATGGCTCAGTGGTTGAGAGCACTGGCTGCTCTTCCAGAGAATCCATATTCAATTCCCAGCACCCACATGGCTCACACCTGTCTGGAACTCTAGTCCTAGGAGATCCAACACCCTCTTGTGTACTTCATGGCCAATGCATGCATGCAGTGTACAGACATACATGCAGGAAGAATATCCATACATATAAAATAAAAAGTTATAGAAAAAAATTTTTTTTTGAAGAAAAATTTTGAGGTCTTTTTTTTCCTTCCCAAGACAAGGTTTCTCTGTGTAACATCCCTGGCTGTCCTGGGACTTGCTTTGTAGACCAGGCTGGGCTCAAACTCAAAAAGATCCGCCTGCCTCTGCCTCCCAGGGGCTGGGATTAAAAGCATTCACCACCAAGCCCACTTAAGTTTTTGTTTTAGGGGCTTATGTTTGTTTGAAGACAGTTTCCTATCTTATATAACTCTGGTCATCCTAGTGCAAGGGAACCCAAGCTGGCCTCAAACTCATGACAATGCTCCTAAGTACTGGGATTGATAATAAACAGAAGCCATCACATTAAGCTCTCAACTTATAATTAAAAAAACAAAACAAACAAAAACCCAAAAACTACATGTTCCTATAATTCCTAGGAAGTCACAGGATGATGCAGGAATACTACTACACTACCATCTTTTCAATACTAGGAAATGAACCTAGGACAATGTTGGTAAGTTATCCAGCTCAAGCACTGATTCTTCTGCCTTTACCTTCCAAGTAGCTGGGCTTAGACATAAACTGGGCTGCAGCAATCTTTTATCTTAAAAAAACTCGCTTAAGATAGAAAAAAGGGCATAGCTAAAAAGCAATAAAAGAATTTAAAATCTTGCACTGTGCTTGAGTTTTCATACTAATAAATCCAGAACATACATTTTAGGAGTAAGAGGAAAAGACCAACAATATCGTAAGTGAATGATTTAATCAATTTGAATACCATTCTTAATAGTCTGTTTGACTTCCCTCCATGCCATAGATGTGTGGAAAAAAGGCTTTCAGAATCAAGATTTATCAATTAACTTCAAGAAGACAAGAATCTTCTCTTTGTAGAGCTGCAATGCCCAATATATAGTTAATATCTGCACAGTGTTTAAAATGTAGGTAGACTAAACTGCAATGAGCTCTAAACGTCAAAAATGAAATGAATTTCTAGTTCTACATCATAGCTTATCTATGATGGAAGATTTTAGATGTACTGGGTTAAATAAAGTATATTATTAAAACTGATTTCACTGATATTATTTCTGTTTCCTTTCTTTTGCAGTCCTGGAAACTGAACCCAGGAGACTATAGCTCTGGGCTTTCTGTTTTCTTTTCAATGTAGCTACTAGAAAATTTAAAACTACATACACAGTTCAAATTTATGACCCACATTGTTTTCTATGGAGTAAGTGCTGTTCTAGACTACAGCTAGACCATATATACTCTCCATCATACCCGAGTGCTGGGTATAGAAGCCAACTTTTACTTATTGATTGATTGTTTCTTCCAGACAAGGTTTCTCTGTACGGCCTGGCTGTCCTGGAACTCACTCTGTTGACCAGGCTGGCCTCGAACTCATAGAGATCTACCAGCCTCTGCTTGGGATTAAAGGTGTGTGCAACCACAGCAAGCTAGAATCCAATGTTTTTAACCATTCTTGGCAATCACTTTACCACTGAGCCATATATACCTCTAACTCAGGACACATATATTTTGTTTGAGACAGGGTCTCTCTTATGTAGTCCCAGCTGCCCCAGAACTCAACAGATCCATCTACCTTTACCTCCCAGGTGCTGGAATTAAAGGCATGTGCCACCATGCCTAGCTGGACACATACAGTTTTTAAGGGAGCTAACTAAAATTCTCTTGCAAAAGGGAGAAAATACTCAAAATTTCAGAACAATTTTGAAATTTACCCATAAGAGCCTGAAACACTTAACTTCATCTCATTCAATGAAAAAAAAAAATGATATTCTGCAAGATAGTAATCAATGCTTAAAAAAAGGTCCTGGGACATTTTTATCTTAGTTTCTAGCCCACTAAGTTATCAATGTCAGAGGACAATAAGAAATTCAGTACTCTTTGCAACAATTGTTTTTCAATGAAAAGACTGTTTCCTATAGTCCCTATGAACTTCACATATCTCTCTCCAAATTCAGTCAATGGCTTCTTTTTTTGGTTTGAAGTCTTCCTCTAGCCAACCAATCACAGAGTAAGAACATCCCATTCTTTACCACATATTCAAACCTCACCCTCAAACTATGACCCTTCTTTAAAGATGATAAATCTAATTAATGCCAGGTAATCTCCAAACCGTTGTGTCCCTCTACCCTTGTACACCCCCACAGATAAAAATTTCAACCTACTAAGATAATTAGAAACACAAATAGCCATGCTGAAGACTAATTAAAATTCCTGTGTATTTTGGTATTTTAGCACAAAACCAAGTGCTCTTTTTTTAAGAAAAAGAGAGACATTTGTAACTGGACGTTTATGGTCAATTCGCAATTCTGCACCCTAAGGAATAAGCTAAAGGGCACATCTTAAAGATGTGGTAGCACATGAAAATGAAATCAACTTTCATTTTTTGTTTTTTTTTGAGACAGTAGTTCTGGAACTCTATGTAGACCAAGCTCGTCTTCAACTCAAGAGATCTGCCTGCCTCCAGAGTGCTGGGATTAAAGGCATGCACCACCATGTCCAGCCCAGAGTTCTAACTTCAGTATTCTTAAAATTTTATTAGAACAGAGCCTGGTTTGTTTACATTCATTTATGCCTACTTTGGTGCTCTAAGGGCAAGTCTGAAGAGCTGCAAAGCCTAAAACATTTACCATCTTGCCTTTAACAACAACAACAACAACAACAACAACGAAAAACAAACAACAAAAACAAAAAAACCCAAAAACTTTGCCATCTCAATACAAAGAGTAATAGCCACCCAGATTTCTCAACAGGCTTCATGTGAACAACTAATTTACTGGGGAAAGAGGAAGTAGTCACTACTAAAAAATTCTATCACTTTAACAAGATCAGCATCATTCTGACCTAAAATATACCAGGCTTCTACACAAGCCCTTTGTATGCAGTTTCTATGGATAGAGAGATTTAAAAATAAACACTTAGCTCATCAATTAGTATCTGAGCTACAAATCATACTCAAATATATTGCCAAGGAAGTTATGCAGCTTAAAAAAAAAAAAGGCCTGAGGCTGTTTAAGGTCCTTCTCCCTCAGCAGGGAAGAATCATTCAACATCCTTTCAACCCTGTGGTTCTAAGCTGGATGCTCACTCACAAACTAAAATGCTATGTTATTCATAGACTACCTACCCATTCCCTTCCTCCTAAAAAGTGGTATTTCATTGCTCAATTAGACAGTCACAGTTTTAATAGAAAATCTATTAGACTATAACTTCCTTATGACACATGTAACATTTATAGCATTCCAGATAGCCAGTTATCTAAAACAACTCCATTCCATTGGAAAATTAAGTATCTAGCAGTTGCTGTCTCGGATTTGGATTTAGGTTGGAGAGAGGCTACCAGGTAAGAAGTAAGTACCATTTCACTTTATGCTGTTAACTTATATACAAATAATAAATGATGGTGTCAGACTGCTCTTTTGATAATGAAGACACATAATATCATTTATCTTGGTAAAGTGAATGATAACAATCAAAAAAATGAATATCAATTTTTGAAAAAGCCTTTAAAGTCCCTTACAAAAATTTTCAAAATTATCAGACTTTGGAATTCCCATAATATCAAAGAATATAGTACATTAAAAACCGATATAAAAGCAAATTTGTGGCTCACTTGAAATAAGAGTATATATATAAGTTGTTTTTCATGTTACCTTAAGGGACATTCAGTCCCTAAGGACAGGACTGAACTGCTACTGACATCATTAAATATCAGGCCACTGACAATTTCAAGTCCCAGTAAACATAAATTATTTTAAAGCCTGTGTACTTCACAAATTTACAATTTACAAATTTCATCTCAGGACATAGATCAATTGGTTTTTCATTTATTTTTCAAGACCAATGTACTAACTTTACAGATGTATTTAAAAATTATGCTAAAATCAGCTTTTATAACCTATATTGTAAACATGAAACCAACATTAATAATTTAAAAATCGCAATGAAGGGCTGGAGAGGTGGCTCAGAGGTTAAGAGCACTGACTGTTCTTCCAGAGGTCCTGAGTTCAATTCCCAGCAACCACATGGTGGCTCACAACCATATGTAATGAGATCTGGCACCCTCTTCTGTATACATAATAAATAAATCTTAAAAAAATAAAAATAAATAAAAATGGCAATGAGAAAAGCTAAATTGAAGGCTTCATACACTACAGCTACGATCAGAAAAATTACAGAATGTTTTATGATATACTAATTATTTCAATAATTATATTTAAGGAGAGACATACATTAAAGCTTTCTTACACGTCTATCTCATCTTTCTACTCTGCTACTGCCTAATACTTCCCCTGCCCAAGAGAACTCCTTGTCTTCCATATAGATAACTTACCTTTTCATTGTTAAGACACTTTGGTTTCCAGAGTTATCTTTTAAAGGACTTTTGAATCTAGCTCCAGCAGGAAAACCAATCAAGTAATTTAATCAAATCATAACCATGGTAAGGAGCTTTAATAGTGTTTAAATTAACATACACCATATAAAACACTATCAACATAGTCTCTTCTGAAGTGATTTATGACATATAAAGATTTCAAAATAGTTAATTTGTTCTTTTTTCTACAACATAATCTCTGAAAGCCTCTTAACTAAAGTAAATGACAGAATAAAATAAGAAAACCACTTTTAAAGAGACAGAGAATATGAAGGTATCTGTGTTTAAATACTTACCTTGATCCTGTCATAGGACCTCTTCCATCCTTGTCATATCCCCCACGCCCTCTACCTCCTCCCTGTGACCCGCCATATCCTCTATTATCTTCTCCATACCTACTCACATCACGACGGTCATCTATAGAAAGGAAAACATAACACACAAAAATATTGTCACTTCATTTTTTTATGTTGTTACAACAAATGTCTCCCTCATATTAGATTGATCTTGAATTCTTGAACTTAAATAATTCTGTCTAACTCCCATACAGGATGATATATGCCACCATACCAAGCAACTATCGTCATTTCTGATTAAATGTTTCAAAGAATAAAATTTTAAATGTCATCTTAAGTCACATTGTAGGTCCTTCAGGGAAGAACACAAATACACCAAAATGCAAGCCATCACACAACATTCTGGAAATGTGCTTGAGAATTGTTTCTACATCAGATTACATTTTACTACAAAATCTGAAAGCAAATAGAATGATTTAAGCTAAACTATAAACTTTGGATTTGAGAACTTTAATAACTTAAAGACAGAACTCTAGTTCTATTTTTTTCACCTCAAACACATAAAATGTACATCAAGCATAGGTCAGGCATAACCACAGCCACCACACATTTACAAACTGAGAAGACAGATATTCCAAAAATGACTACCTGCTTTTACTCATTCACTCTATTATCAATATGGCTGGTGATACAGCTCAGTGATGAAATGTTTACCTAACACATACAAAAGCCCTAGGATTCAATTCCTAGCACCACCAAAATAATTTTTTCCCCAGCAAAAATGTTTAATGACCACTTACTAGGAGCCAAGTCCTATCTAAACAATAAAAAAAAAAACATTTTTGTCCTTAAGTCACTGAGTTTCATGGTGTGGTCTGAGTCCTATGTATCAGTAATATACATAAAGTGCTATGAAACAAAAGAAATCAATGACTGTTCTTTCTTACATGTTAGAAGGCTAACATAGGACAACTTTCCAAATCAAGTATACCATCACCAAAAGAATTGACAACAGGGGCTGGACAGACGGCTCACCGGTTAAGAGCACTGGCTGCTCTTTCAGAGGTCCTGAGTTCAATTCCCAGCAACTACATGGTGGCTCACAGCCATCTATAATGGGATCTGATGCCCTCTTCTGGCATGCAGGTGTACAGGCAGATAGAGCACCATATACATAAAATAAATAAATATTCAAAAATTATTAAAATGGATTGTGGTGGCGCATACCTTTAATCCCAGCACTTGGGAGGCAGAGGCAGGCGGATCTCTGTGGGTTTGAGGCCAG
>LZPO01034948.1:17486-46683 GCA_001675575.1 Neotoma lepida
GCCAAAGGAGTCTTGGAGGGGAAGGAAGGAGGGAGGGAGGGAGAGAGGGAAGAAAATCTGCTCTAGGGGCTGGAGAGATGCTCAGTGGTTAAGAGCACTTGCTGCTCTTCCAGAGGACCTGAGCTTGATTCCCAGCATTCACATATTGACTCACCACCATCTCTAACACCAGTCCCACCAGTATCCAACACCCTCTTCTGGTCTCCGTGGGCACTGTATGTACATGATACACAGACATACATGCCGACACCACACCCATACAAATAATTTTTTAAAATCACATTAGCATATTATATATCATCAAAAAGTAAAATGTTTTATCTAAGAACTTGTTTGATATGAGTTTTAAGAAATTCCATAGGCAGAAGGATGACTCAGAGGTTAGGAGCACTGCCTGCTCTTCCAGTGGACCTGGGTTCAACTCCTAGCACTCACATTAGGCAGACCACAAAAGTCTAACTACAACTCCAGGGGATCTGACACCTCTTACCTTGAGGCACCGGTACTCATGTGTACATATCCACATGCAGACATACACGTAATTTAAAAATAACAATGAAATTTTTAAAAATTCTTAAATTGTCTTAATTTCTAAAGGAAATTTCTAAAGAAAAAAAAGCTTTATAATACCTAGGGGATTTTTTTCTTTATCTTCAAGGCATACATTTATTAAACAGACTACTTAAAAAAGGAAGAAATATTACATGACATCTATTTATAATGACAAGCTCCTTCTCTGTTAACAAGCTTTAATTATTTAGTTACACCACCCACCCACCCAATTCTTTTAAGAGATAGGGTCTTTTAATGTATCCCAGGCTGGCCTCAAATTTGTGACAGTCCTCCTACCTCAGGCTCCTGAGTGCTGGGATTACAAGCCTGAACTACCACATCTAGCTTTATTATCTTAAGACATCCAGAGAGCAAATTTTAGAGAGAAAATCGTATAATTTTTCTCAGTTTCAGCCTTTCATGATATTATGAAAACGTGTATACTTTACCTTTGCTGCTCACCCCCAGACTGACTGTAACTTCCAGAATCTAAAACACATAAAAAGAATTTTAAATCATATTTAAAATTATGCTTTCCCCTAAGACTAACTTTAGTTTATACAAATGAAAATACAGCTAGAAACTGTCAAAAAATTACTTTAAGAAAAACTAGAAGCCAGGCATGATGGTACACACCTTTAATTCCAGCACTCAGAAGGCAGAGGCAGGCAGATTTCTATGAGTTCAAGGCCAGCCTACTTTACATCGTAAGTTCCAAGCCAGACAGAGCTGCAGTGAGGCCCAGTCTCAAAAAAAATAAAAAAATAAAAATAAAAACACCCTCCCCCTGAAGAAAACCTAGAAATTAAATCTGTGCATGGGGAGATATACACAGTATTTTTTTTTTTAACAATAAATACTTCTTTTAAGCAACAACATTGTTAAACCACTGTTTTACATACAAGTATGAGCTGGTGGTCACAAGAAAGGGAACAAATATGCAATCAGTGAAAAATCCATCATTTAAAAACAAAACAAAAAACTCAACCAGGTGTGGTTGCTCACGCCTGTAATCCCAGCACTTGGCAAACTAAGGCAAAAAGGATTGCCAGAAGCAAGACCAGCCTAGGATAGGTACATAGACTTCCAGACCAGGCTGGATGGACTAGGTAAGACCCTGCTCCAAAGGAAAAAACAACAACCCACCCCTCAAAAGTTCATGCTGCATATATGTATCTTTACATTAATAAAAGCAAACCAAAAAAAAGTATCTGTTTAAACTAATCAGGGCCAAAAAAACAAGAAACATACACACTGACATGATTAATCTACAGAATCACATTCACTATCAGTACCACGTCAAAATACACATCGTTCTTCTGTATTGACTACTGTGGCTCTCAGCATCAATAAGAGTCTCCTAAGACTTGCTAAGAAAAGCTGTTGATTTTACCAAACTTTCAAGCAATTAGCCAACAGGTGACATATCAAACCAGCAATGATATCTACCTTCTAGCCTACATTTTACCAACAAAAACTACCTTAGAAAAATGTCCAAGTAAACATGTCAAGTAAAGGGGGCAGAAGAGGGTAGACTATAAACTTTTCTCTGTAGTTCAAAGTATAAGTAAGTCATACCAGAAATTGTTGAGGAGGCTCTACCCTTTAGGTTCACATTCAATGTCAAATGAACAGCCTTAATTTGTGATAAGATACATTATATAAAATATTACAACTACAAAACAGGAGTGTCAAATTGATCATGACCAACCTTACCTAATCTTAAAATCTTTAATGAACAATTCAAATAAAATCAATAGCTTCCTTTTTCAGTCAATTTATATCAAGTCATCATCTAAAACTACATCACTACAAGTTTAAGTAGGTGACATTAAATTGTCACCATTCTACTGCAAATATCTCCAATATGATATTTCTTTAAAAATCCCTAAGATTATTAACTGAAATCTGATAAATTCTTTCTATGAAGTTAAGGACACAGGCAACATGAAATGAGGGAGGAGAGGGACTACCTTACATGCCACAGTTATTTCCATAACTGATAAAGAGTTGCAGCTAGCAACCAAAGGAAAATAGGAAAAGAACAGGCTCTACCTGGACCATAAAGAGAATAGATGTACCTATCAAACAGCAAAAGAAAGCCACCCAAATCAGTCAAAAAAATTGGGGGGGCAGTAAAATTTAAACACTTGAAAATACATCTACTCCTCTATCAACAGTCTAATACCTCAATGTTTCCTTTTGGTTCAGACAACACCGTAAATATATATAGCACTTAAATCTTCCAACCTTCTCTCAAAATCTAGTAGTTATGTCCTTACTTTAGCCTTAGTAATTACAGTCCTCTGAAACAATAAATCCGACTTCAGCTGAATTAAAACTTCAAGATACACAAATAAGCACAGTCACCAGAAAACATGTATTTCGTTAAAAAAAAAATACAGGTGTTATTTTCAGTTTTTAAAAAAAATCAGTTTATAAATGCCATTTAGGACAACTCAAGTAAGTCCTTGTTAAGATTATCTGACACAGCCGGGCGGTGGTGGCGCACACCTTTAATTCCAGCACTCAGGAGGCAGAGGCAGGTGGATCTCGTGAGTTGGAGGCCAGCCTGGACTACTGAGTGAGTTCCAGGAAAGGCGCAAAGCTACACAGAGAAACCCTGTCTCGAAAAAACAAAAACAAACAAACAAAAAAAAGTTATCTGACACTTAAGCTTTGCATCTGGACTTGTTCATTATTTAGAAGTGCTTCTAAATTACCAAAGTGTACCATGTACTGGCTATTTTATGTCACCTTGACACAAGCTAGAATCATCCGAAAGGAGGGAAGTTCAATTGAGATAATGCCTCCTTAAGATCCAGCTATAAGGCGTTTTCCTAATTGGTGATGGACAAGGGAGGGCCCAGTCCACTGTGGGTGGTGGTCTTGGGTTTGATAAGAAAGCTGGTTGAGCAAGCCAAGGAAAGCAAACCAGTAAGCAGCACCTCTCCATGGCCTCTACATCAGCTCCTGCCTTCAGGAGCTGCCTACCCTGTTTGAGTTCCTGTAATTTACTTCCTTCCATGATGAACAGAAGTGTAGCCAAATAAACCCTCCCTAAGNTGCTTTGGCCATCATCACAGCCATAGCAACCCTATGATAAATTCATACCAGGACAGTGGGGTATTGCTGTGACAGACCTGACCATGTGTTTTTGGATTGTGGAAGGACTTTGGAACTCTGAACCAGAGTAGCCACTGAATGTTAGGAGCTCAGTGAGCTGTTCTTCAGGCGCTTGGAAGAGAATTATATTGAGGGCAATTCAGACCACGGAGGCCTGGCTTGGTAAGTTTTTGGGGGAAACAAAGACTCTGCTGAGCCTTTTGTGTGAACAATCTGTCAGCTAGGGCTGAACCACTAAAGTAAAACCTTTCCTTTACTAGGGCAATTCATGCTAGTCACCTAAGAAATTTGTGATTAAAAGACCAACCAGAAAGAGGTTCCTGAGAGTTAATGCACAGAAGCTGTGTTCTAGAAGTGGCCTAGGCCGTATCTTGTGCTGGCAGCCGAATTTGGTACTGTTTAGAGTCTCCCAGGTGGTACTGGTTTTGAAGGGATGAAGGGGTCATGGAGAATAACTGAAGCTTGGCACTGTGAGGCCAAGAGAGGCCAGTGGTGAAGGTACAGCCTCAGTAGCAGTTGGAGCCCCGGGAATGAAGGGGTCATGAAGAGAAGCTGAGGCTTGGCACCATAAAAAGAGCCCAGGACAGGCTACGGGTGAAAGTGCAACCCAGTTGCAGTGAGATGCCACTACCATGGGATGACCACCAAGAACAGCAGCAGCAGTGGAGCAGTCAGCTGAACTAGACGACAAGCTGTATGTGCTAAGAGGGCAGAGCCAGAGAAGTGACCCAAGCCCTTCAGAGGCATCCAGAAGATCGTGAGTGGTTCCCAGATATTGGATACTGAGTTATTTACAGCTGGAGTTTGGTTTTGCTGTGTTCAGACTATAACTGTGCCTTGGTACTTCCCTCTTGAAAAAAGTATTATTATTTTGCAGAAGCCTACAGTTAAGAGACTAAATTTTTAAAGACATTTTCGACTTTTAAAGTCTTTAGACTTTAGACTTTCAAAGATAATGAATTTTCAGTATTTGAATTTGTAAAGAACTGTGGGACTTTTTAAGTTTATAAAATGTTTTATAGTGTGATGCTGACGTTAATGTGTGACCTTGGGAATGAACAAGAAAGGAAAGGCTGTGGCTAAACAGTGATGTTTATGTGTCAAACTGACAAGTGGTCATTTCTCCTGGATAGTTTTGTCAACTTGACATCTGAAAAGAAGGAACTTCAACTGAGAAAGACTGAGGTTCTATCTAAGATCCAGCTGCAGGACACTTTAAATTATTGGTTGATGGGGGAGAGTCCAATCCATTGTAGATGGTGCCATCCCTGAGCTGGTAGTCCTGGGTTCTGTAAGAAAGCAGACTGAGCAATCCAGTAAGTAGCACCCTTCCTTGGCCTCTGCATCAGCTCCTGCCTCCAGGTTCCTGTCTTGTTTGAGTTTCTGTCCTGACTTCTGTGATGATGAACAGACATGGAAGTGTAAGCCAAACAAACCCTTTCCTCCTCAAGTTGCTTTGGTCATGGTCACCATAGCCAACAATAACTCTAAGACAACCAAGTATGTCCAACTTATGGCCCAAGTGTTGGAATTGTAGACACAAGCCACAAATCCTGGCTTATGAATTTCCTTTAAACATCATATACACTAGCTTCAAGCACACGACTACATTTCAGCTGATGTTTGCCTGGTTACTCTCTCCATCTTACCTCTAACATACTTAACATGTATTATTTCTGAACAGCATTTATCTAAGTAATTTTTTAGCACTATGGCACTAATTTTTTAGCTTTAAGTGGGCTCTTTTTCTGTTAATTGTTACTTGTACCTGATATCTTTAATTAGAATTTTCTATCTACCATAGTTTTTCTTTTCTTAATTCCTTTCCTACTTTCATTCTTTAATCCACATTTTTACTATTGCTTTATTTACATTTTATTTCCATGGCATTATAACTAAATTTTTGCATATTTTCCTGACAAAATTCAAAATTATCAACCTCCACTAAAACATCCAGACTTTACTATCTGAATGTCAAAATCTTTACCTTTATTTTCCTTGCAATTTTTACTCCTTTTCCTTTCTATATATTAATTCTTTTAACAAAGATCAGTATGACTATGTGCCAGTTTGGTAGAAAACTCAAGGTCATTGGTTATTTTCTCTCCAAACATTATTCTCTTAAAACTTTTAAAAAAGATTTATGTGTACATGTGTGATAGAGCATGCACACATGCATGTAAGACAGAAAAGGGTGTAAGATGCTCTAGAGCTGGAGATATGGGTAATTGTGGGCTTTGAGATGTGGGTGCTGGTAACCAACTCTGGTTCTCTGTGCCAAGAGCAGTAGCCAAAGCTCCAGGGCCACTCTTCAAATTGTTTTTTATGGGTTGTTATTTTATAATCTGTAATTTTATAATTATTTGAAATTATTCTTAGGCATCATATTTGAAACTAATGCTTGATTAAAAATTTCAACTTGTTGAGCCTGTCCACTAATCTCAGCACTCACGAGGCAGGCAGACCTCTGAGCTCCTGGCCATGAGGCCCTGTCTCAAAAAAAATAAAATAAAAAGCAAAAAACAATTCAACTTTTCTAGATTTTTTTCTTTTAAAGGCAAGAATTTCCTATGTTGCTCACTCTGGTTTAAAACTAGAGATCTTCCCAACTCAGCCTCCTGAGTAGAGGTATGTACCACCATACCCACCAACTTTAATTTTCATCTCTAGCCTTCTGAGTTTTGGAAGACAGGCTACAACTACATTTATAATTCTGCTAGATTTGCTATTTCATTTTTCCCACTTTTGAAAATTATATTTGGGAGAAGGGAAGGGTGAGATGGCTCAGTAGGTAAAAATGCCTGACATAAGCTTGACAAACTGAGTCTAGTATCTTGTACCTACATGGTGAAAGAAAAGAACTCCTTTGTCCTGACTTTCACAGGTACACCAAAGTACAAACCCACACATTAATGTAATTTTTAAAAATTGTATTTTGTTCCTTTTTCAAATCTTTGTGGTCTTTCCACATAATATGTTGGATTTAATGTTGAGTCATTCTTTTAGGCTTTTAATCTTTAACACAAAAACATTTGCTCTAATCCAGTTTGTCATTTGACTCATTTTGACACCTGTTCCTAATGTTCAATTTTTACCATGAACTCACCTTTTGAAAGGTTTGGATTTCCTCAGATTCTCTATGATCTATGTTGTGAGAATTCCTCCAGTTTTTCATTTTTTTATTATTCTTTTTTTAAACCAGGAACCCAAAGATGTTCATCAGCCCAGATTTTTATGTTAAATCATTTTAAGGTTTCCTAAAGGCTAAATGAGAACCAGAAGGAAGTAAGAGGTTCCAGGTTACAAATTCTAAAATTACGTTGTGTCTAAGCTTCCTTGTTACAGCTTACACTAGGATTTTTTCCTTTGTTCTTTTCTTCACTGAAGGACATAGTCCTTCAAATCTGTAATCTGTAAACCCAAGATTTATAAGGGTTTCAGTTTCCATTATCTGGCTAACAGTTCAAGGTTTCATCACCCATCCTTAGATAATAAAACCACTCTACAAGACCTACACTCTCTGTAGGATAATTGCCAAAATAACTCTATGAGCATATTATACTGGCTTCACTTCATTTTTACCATGGGTCTTAGCCTTCCCAAATTTTTGCCTATTTTTTTTTTTGAGGTATGTATAGAGGATATCTTGATCTGTCCTAATTGCCAAAATGAGAAATAGCTTGACTTTATTTTATATATAACTAATATTCTACTCGTGATTTTAACTCAAAAGCTCTGGTAATTCACTTTTGCAAACTCTTGAATGTCAGACTGACAATAATTTTGATTTATTGACAAAATGCTATATATCCATCTCTTTCCCCTGATGCAGAGGATCAAATCTTTCAGTTTTGTGTATGCTAAGCATTAATTCCAGCCCAAATGCTTATATTTTAATAGACTTGTAAGTCTGACTCGGCAAACATAGGGATTAGTTGAGTCAATTAAATTTATAGGTGTAGTCTGGAATGGTTAAAGAATGTAACTTATTAATGATACTAGTTGCTTAGGGGGGAATTTATTCTGTTGTTTATTAATTTAAACATGCATTAAAAAACAAGTCAAAAACATTTATACAAAAGTCAAAGTATTTTATACACATATCACAAAACATGTTAAGTTGTATATAACATTAAAAAGAACTTAAAAGATTTTAACTTAAACCTCTAAATTTAAATTTTCCATGGGAAACTAACCACCCAGTCCTAATAAAATGTCATTGTCTTATATGAATAATTACATTAAAACCAACACAGTTTGGGCAAGGTGCAGCAAGCCTGTAATTCCACTCAGAAGTCTGTTTAAGGATGATGAATTCAAGACCAGCCTGGAGATATACCTGGAAGACCCTGTCCAAACAATCCCAAGTTTTTACTGATCATTGCCTGCACTGAATTTTGGTAAATATCTACATGAGGGTAGAATTTTAGTGTTTTTACAGTCTTAGTTAACCTACATATACCCTTCCTAAGGAAGCATTTGTACATATTTTTCTGGACCGTTACCAGATATCATGACAAATTATGTACCTGGTAGTAGACATACCGATGTCTAAATTGGAATAGTCCCTTGCTTGAAAAAGAATTAAACAGAATTTGAAGAGCTAACTTCAGTGCAGCTTAGTCTTTTCCATCAGACAGATACCCTATCACCGCTCCCCAGAGCTTTCAAGCTCCTCAGTGTCCTCGCTAGGCTAAGGAAAGATTATCATTCCCCTGTCCCAGCCTTTCCTGCTCATCTACAATCTTCTCCAATTGCTGCTGCTTTGAACACACACACACACACACACACACACACACACACACGGTGGAGTGGGGAAACCTTTTTAAAGGGTGTGCTAATTAACAGAAGTGTAAAACTGGCGGGTGTAGTGGCGCATGCCTTTAATCCCAGCACTTGGGAGGCAGGGGCAGGTGGATCTGTAAGTTCAAGGCCAGCCTGGTCTACATAGTGAGTTCCAGTCCAGCCAAAGATACATAATGAGACCCTGTCTCCGATAAATAGGTAAATGTAAAATTACCAAAAGACCTATTTCATCCCAGACATATGGCTTTAGGCAGTGTTTCCCTCGGAAGTAAAGTACAAACTCATGCTGGTTTCTAAGATCAAGTGGCTATCTGGGTCTGTCTTTGCCACCTGTAAATGTAGCCCAACAATAAAGGGCCTTGTGTGATCAACTGGAACTGTTAGAATGAAGAGGACTTTTTAATTCTGGTTTAAGAGGATCCAAACTAGCTGTCCGCGAGGGGTAAATGCCTCTCTTCCACCCATCAGTGGCCTCTATAAATATCATTTTGAGGAAGACGCTGTCTTTCCTCTGGTCCCTCTGTTTTAAGGGCAATGACACGAAGACCTAAAAGTGCTCATCAGTAACTGTCTCACTTAAAAGGCTCACTTTTAAGTCCAGGAGATTAACAAGTAGAGGAGGGAGTACAAAGGTGAAGGCGAATACACAAACACCCCCCAACCCCAATCAATCCCGGTGGTTACAGCAGAGGGAATGCCCTGTAAGTGCGATTTCGTGTCAGGCAAATGGGCTTTGAAAAGGGCTCCCAGAGCCTAAGACGCCCACCTGATGAATGGGTGAGTCAGGAAGGCTCAGCTCCACTTCTCGGATGGGGAAACTGAGGAACGAGGCGGCGAGACGACCGGCCAGAAGCCTCCGGAGCGGAGGACCAGAAAGCCCCGGTCCTCGGGCTGATGCTCACATCTCGGCTTCCCCCGCCCCTACGATGGTGGAGACGGGCCTCCGCCCCCCAGCTCACACCCCCCCTCCCCGGGGAGCTGCACATCTCCCCAGGTTCCAAGGGCAGGGTCAAAAGCCAGGGCTCCAGAGCGCTCCCGCCGTCATGTGTAGCCACAGAGCGTTGGGAGCGTGCGTGCCTCCGGTCCAACATGGCGGCGACGCGGCCGCCCCCCCACCCGAGCCTCCCGCAGGCCGGAGGCTTTCCCTCGCCGCCCTCCGGTGGGCGGGAAGACGGCCCGAGCCCGCCGGACCCCTTCTCGCCGCTGCCGCTGCTCGCTGGAGGAGTCACCTACCCGACATGACTAACAGCCGCGGCGCGGAGCCCCGACGGCCCGCGGAGAACAAGGAAAACGAAAAGCCAGGCGGCGCGGCTGCTGGAGCTGTTCTGCGGGCGGCGCGGCGGGCTGAGGCCGACTGCGGGACCGCGGCAGCCAATCAGCGCACGGCGGGCGACACCACTACGCAGAACCCGGAGGGGTGACTCCACGCCACTCCNGTCCGCCGACCCCGGAGTCCCTCCCGGGTCTCCCCTCCGCGACCGTACCATTATTGAGAGGGAATTGAGAAAGGAAAGTACCAATGCCCTCGTGGGGCCAGGGGGAGGAAGCCGGGCCAGCTCGCTGCGCCCCATTTGCAACCCGACTTCTAATTTTATTGGGNCAGGTGGAATTCGAAGCTATAAAGCGAAAGAGGAGGCGCCCCTTTTATAAGGAAGAACGATTTGCCTTGGGAAACTGGTTTCTGCCTCTGAAGTCGGGAGTGGTGTGGCCGGCCTCGCTCCGGCTCTGGCTGCAGAGCGTGAACCACTTGGGGGCGTTCCGAGTCCGAGGAGCGCGCGGGACGAAAGTCGTGACGAGCTCGGTGCCCGATCACCTCCAGGCTTGCTATAACTGCCTTGTCCAGTAAAAACCAAGGTGAGACGAGGGCAAAAATNTGAGTTCAGTCTAAATCACGCGCAAACCTGACCCCGGGTATGAGGTGGTGCGGGAATCGAGCTTTCTCAGTCCTATATAATAACAGCTCATTGTCGGCGTCTTACATCATCTCATTTCATTCGCGCAGCAGACTGATGAAATATTTCCCCCTGGTTGCGGATAAAGCCGAAGACCGAGGTCGTGTGGCTAATAAAGGGCAAAGGTGGAATTTGGAAGTCTGGTAACCCAACCCCACTGCTGAGGGCTTTAACCGTAAAGCGGTACAGTAAGTTGGGAAAAGAGCTTGGAAAACTTAAGAGAATCAGCGAGGACATTTCCCCTGAGTGAGTGACACCTGAACCAAAGCCTGGGTGATGAGTTAATCAAGTTGAAGTGGGCAAATGATCTTTCCAGACTAGTTATAGAACAAGTGATTCGATATGTTTGGAGTGTAGTCTCCAGGGGAGAATACTAGAACATGCCAGAAAACTAGGAGGCTAAATAGCTGAGGCCTTGTAGTTTGAACTTTATCCTGAAGGCCGAGGATCCACCCACTAGAAACCTTCAGAAGGGTGAGATCAGGGATGTGTTTTCCAGTTGAAGAATGAAGAACAGGTTGGAGTTGAGAGATGCCTAAACGTGTGTGTTGGGGGGAGAGGGAGCGACTGAGAATATTGCTCAGTGTTTAAATCCTGGCCTAGCATACTTGAGTTCCTGGGTTCAATTTCCAGCACTGGTAAATAATTTTTTTTCAGACAGTCGAGGTGGAACGCGCCTATTCATCCCAGCTCAGAGGGCAAAATCAGGCAGACATCTGAATTCGAGGCCAACCTGGTATACATAGTGAGTTCCGGGACACAGAGAGCTACAAAGAGAGACTTTGCCTCAAAACAAAATAAAAAATTTTAAGCAGACAGATTATGTGATTGGCCAATGCAGTAATTATAGTGAGGGATCATAGTGCACTGGACTCAAAATAGCTGTGGAGGTAAGTACAGAAATCACAGGCATACTTATGAGGAAATGGTGATGTCTATGTGGGAGGGGCAGGGGCAGAGACTTCTAAGTTTCCTGTATACACAAATGGCCAGATGGAGGTGTCACTCACTGTGATAGGGACCAAGAGGAACAGATTGCGATGGAGTGACAACAGAAGTTCAGAATTGATANTTCAGGTCAGAAAAGGGCATGAGGTCATTTCTCCTCATTATGCCCTCAACTTTATAGACACAAGATTATAGAAACCTCCAGACAGGTCCAAACAAGCAAGGCTAAAGAAATAAAAAGTCTTTCATTACTACAAGCCATATAACATATAACATACTACAAGCATCTGTATTAAGGAAACTAACCCAGAGGAGAAGAGCCTGTGCAATAGCAGTAGTCAGGTCACAGGAGGAAGGAAGAGATCTTCTGGGTTAGTTTTTTGTTTTTGTTTTGTTTTTAATTTTTTAATAATTTATTTAACTTTATTTTATGTGCATTGGTGTGAAGGTATCAGATCCCCTGGAACTGCAGTTACAGACAGTTGTGAGCTGCCATATGGGTGCTGAGAATTGAACCCGGGTTCTCTGGAAGAACAACCAGTGCTNTTAACCACTGAGCCATCTCTCCAGCCCATTGATTTTAATTTTAAAAAAAAAAAAAAAACAATATTGCTCATCTTTGACTGCTTAAGTTTATATCATTATTTATTCATGAATTCACTCAGTTTCCCTTTCCTAAGGCCTGCTCTGTGTGTAGGACCTGGGAAGTCCTAAAGATAGAGAAATAAACCCAGCTGCTGCCCTCCAGAAACTGCAGTCATGTAATAGGCATGGTGCAGACTGGANTTGAATGTTCTAGGGTTGGAAGATGTTCTAAAGAATGGACACTTCATCCATAGGAAGGTAGGATTATCAAGGAAAGATCCTGCATGAGGTGCTTCCTAAACTGAGCTTTGAAGAAAGAATAAGAATTAGCTGGTGGGTATTCCAAGCAAAATGGGCTGCATGGTGATTGTGAGAGAGAGCACTTTGGGGCACTGTAGCTAGCCTTGATTGTCTTGTCAGTGGAGTTGCAGGAATGGGGGATGATAAGAAATGTCATGACAGAAGTAGGCATGTAGACATGGAGATACATGTGTATAATCCCAGCACACAGGAAGCTGAGGCAGGAGGATCCTAAGTTTGACACCACCCTGGACTACAAAGACCCTATCTCAAAAATTAAAAAAATTAAAAAGAGGCAGCAGCTGTTCTGAAGGACCTTGTATGCTTTGTGGATGACTTTGGACATTACAATTTAAAAAATGGGAATTTGAGGGCCAGTGAAATGGCTCATCAAGNAGTCACTTGCTGCCGAACCTGACAACATAAGTTCCATCCTTGGAACCTGCATGGTAGAAGGAGAGAACTGGCTCTTGCANGTTGTCCTCTGACCTCTGCATGCATTAATTAATTAAGAAAAGTGGGAGCTTCTNGGGAAGTTAATTTAGGAGTGACAGTTTTCTGTATTATCTCTAATTTTCTGGACAGGCTTGTGAAATAGGGATCTATATTTTGTAGATGATAACCCTGAAACTCAGAGAGGTGAACACGTTGATCAAGTTCACATGGCCAGGTAGGGATAGAAGCAGAGCTCCTACCAGCCTTTGAACTAAGGTCAGTGATCTGTGCACAGTGTCCCTGCTCTCCAAACTTGAAACTCCTCCCATGTCTACATTGTTCCAGGTCCTTCTCCACCTCAGATGGAGCCCTGTGCCCTTCTACCTTCTAAGCTTTTGCCTCATAGATGAATCCAGTGAGCCATGATNATATCTGCACCAAGCTTTCATCTTCACCCACATAATGCTTCATGGTGTCTCTTCCTGCTCTAATGATGTCCACTCACCTGGCTGGCCTTGGTCTCCACATTGAGAGAAGAGAGCAGGAACATTTAACCCAACAGCTTTAGCAGAATGTTTCTGGGGAAGTCTTGTTTCTGGGCCTGTTTGCCCCTGATCCATTCCCCATGACCTCACAGGAGGTACTGTCCTCTGCAACACCCTCATGGGGCTGGGTGTTNGATTGGCTGTATGCCTAACAAGGTATAGGTCCTAGGTTTAATCCTCAGCCATGCAAAAAAAAATATTTTAAATTAAAAATTGCTTAATTGCTACCACTGGAATTGGTAAGTAAGGGGCTGGGGAGAAAAGAATGAAGACTGGAGTTAAGATCCCCAGCACCCATGTAAAGCTGGGCCGTCATGGTGGTCTGCCCGGAATCCCAGCACTTCAGGGGCAGGGCATGCATGCCCAGGACAAGCTGGCTAGCTAGACTTTTCAAATCAAGTGACCTCTAGGTTCAGATAGAGACCCTTCTTCAGTAAATAAAAGAAGAATAATAGTAAATTCAGTAAATAATAGAAGAAGACGTTGGACTTTAATCTCTGGTCTCTTTATGCAGCATTTTTCTCAGGGATTAAAACATTATGCCTGCAGAGATACTTCTTAAGACAGGAAGTAAATAATTCCAAACAACTTCAGGAAGTCCCTGAAACCAATCAGATGCACCAGGCCTTTTTTCCCTGAGACTATGTAAGTGACTCCTGAGAGTTGCTCTCAGACAAGCCAAGCTGCAAAGANAATTCTCAAACAAGCCCAGCTTCCTGGAAGAGGCTCAGACTAACTGAGCCACTAGGAAAAGACACATTCCAGCCTGTTGAGCTGCCTGCAGGCTGTGCAGTGAGCTCCTGGTTTCCAGCTCTGTGAGCTGTCACCCATGCTAGAGTGGATTTTGGTGATGTGGCTGTCTTCAAGTCATATCTGTTCCTGTAAGTTATAACCCCACCTCCATATTCCTGTAAATAACCCCAATGGAACTCATTGGTTCACCAAGTTGTACTTTGGTGTAGCCTACATTGGTCTGTACTCCCTTTCTAGGATGAATAGGTGTGTGTGTTTGTCTTCCCAGGAAAAGTCTGTCACAAAATACTTCTACATATGCGTGTGCACCTGCTCACACACACTTAATACACAAACCAAATANACACACACACACAGCATAGAGTTTGTCAATGGGAAACTGATAGGAAGTCAGACGGGAGACGAAACACAAGGAGAAATGGAGGTCACTCCACAGGGCGTTAGCAGAGCTTCAGGTTCCACTCATGATCTGAGCTCTAGCACCTGCCTCCTGGAGGAGGGCAATGTTCAGAGCCCTGATCCCTGGCTCCAAAAACCACCCCCTCCCTTTGTCCTTCCTGTTCATGGCTCGTATAGTCCTATTACCACTGGTAATTTCTGAGTTGCCCCCACTGCCACCACGTTAGCTCCCCAGCTCTTCCACCATTGATGCAAGCCTTGCAGGGGCATTTGAAGGACTGTAGATTTAGGTAGGGTGAGAGGAGAAGCTGTCAGAAGGAGCTATTTGAGCAGAGGTGTGACCCATTTGACCAGGATTTCTCTGGCTGCTCTTTTGAAAATAATAGACTACAAGACACACAACAAGGAGAAGCTGAGTGAAGTAATTGCTCAAAACAGTCAAACCCAGGCCACAGTGAGATCCTGTGGCAGTCACAAGATTCGAGGCTTTCCAGTTTTTTTAATTTGTTCTGTGATATGTGGCATATTTCTCTCCAAACCTACAGCACCCCACCACAATACCTAAAACAGTAGACATAAAAAAAATTATTTATTTTGATTTTGTGTGTATTGAGTGTTTTGCCTGTATGTATGCATNTGTATCACATGCATGCCTGGTGCCTGCAGAGGTCAGAAGAGGGCGTTGGATCCCCTGGAACTGGGGAGTTATAGATGGTTGTGAACTACCTGTGGGTGCTGGGAACTGAACCTGGGTCCTCTGNAAGAGTACTAAGTACTCTTAAGGACTAAGCCATCCCTCTCTCTAGCTCCAACAGTATGCGTTTTTTTTAAAGGAAGTCGAGAGGGGGAGAACCTGTGTGCAATGANTGCGTAAATAGGAGTACCACCACATAGAAATGACCTGCCTTGCTGGCTGTGTATTAACTCCTCAAACTTGAAGAGCTTATCTAGAACTGTCCTATGTCTTCCAGGAGGCACAAGTGAGTGTCTCATGAGTGTTTGCTGAAAGAATGACAGCTGCTCTGTGCCAAGTGCCACGGGCAGTGTGTAACCATTGTCAGCACTCCACCCCTTGCAAGGGAGGTGTCCCTGGGGCCCAGTTCCTCTGGCCTTCCTCGAGAGCAGGCCTTCCAGCTGCAGCAGGAGACTCCTTATAAATGACCAGGCTACCCAGTCCTCCCACCATGGCAGGCGCTTCCTGTTTAGGGTGGAAAGGAACCAGACACTTTCCTGTTAGCAGGTCTCTTAAGCAAAGCAGCAGATGCTGAGCAAGTCACGGCCCAGTCTTGCCGGCCAGATGCCTGGCGGGCAGACAGCCTTTATGTGGAAGGGAAGTGGGGCACAGTGCCAGATTGACCCAGCTTTTATTGTGTTCCTCACTTGTCCCCAGGGTCCTGGTGTGAGTAAAAAACAAACCCAAGAAGAGGCTGATACTTTTGCTAAGCTGTGATGAGGGATGGGACAGTGGGGCTGCTCTGAACTGGAGCACTAGTTACAGAATAGGTACTGTGATTGTTCTGCAGTGTGTCGTCTGGAATATGAGTGGGCCCAGGTATGGAAACTGCATAGTACAGGGATGAACACTTCTGTCTGTGCAACCCATCAACAGTACTTGACAGGATTCAGGTTACTAATTATCTTGNTCACTCCTCATTGCTTGTCAGGTGCATGGAAAAAAGGTAAGAATTCTCTTTGTCCTACTTGAGAACGGCAGAAACTCAGAGTCATTAGTTAATTTACAAAAGTCACACAATGTGAAAAGGCCAAGATTCAAAGCCAGGTCTGTCTCATTCCAAATGTCTTGCTTTTCCCAGATCAGCATGAGGGAGGGAGGGAGGGAGAGAGAGAGGAGAGAGAGAGAGACAGAGAGAGACCCAAAAGTATATAGGTAGATGTACTTGTGAAGATGTCCCACACTGAGAAGGCCATGTCCACTGTGCTGGAGAGGGGGGACCTCCCTCTGTTATAGGCAGAGGTGATTGCTAGAAAGTGGGGAATTGCATCACTAAAAGCTCAAAGGCCACTGCCAGTGATAAGACATATCTCTATCAGANCCCTCACCACCCAGGGAAAGCCTCTCCAGCTCCTCTCCTGTCCTCATTATTCCTCAGATTTTGCTATTCTTGGGATTCCTTGAGGCTGGTCCTCCTGTGAATGCCTTNCTTGGGAGNCCAGAATCCTTTCTGATAATCTACTTTGTGTTCTGCATACTTCCTGGGGAGGAGGAAAGGGCAAAGACAACCCTGATTGTTCCTGTTATACAGAGAGAAACTGAGGCCTAAAGGTTCCGTGTTCTGGTTTATACATCTTGCCTGATTCAAGGGACCTGCTGTGACCTTCTGCCAGAACAGGAGGAATAGCTGCTGACAGCTACTCCCCTTGGCACACAGCATGCCCAGGCCTGGCAGGAGTTCCAGAGTCCTGTCCACTCTGGGAGGATTGGAAGGCTCTAAGGAGCTGAGCCAAACCCCAAGTTCTGCAGGGGGAAGGGAAGGGAGGCAACTCTCTTTGAAGAGGACATGTGGTGAATGCTACCAGCACTGCTGGGTCAGAATCAGAAACCACCCAGCAACGACAGGGTAGGAAGGAAGACAAAAACAAGACCATTGGAAAACTCAGAGCTGATTTCCTCTTGGACGCTGGCATTCAGTATTTAGTGATTCGTTAAGTCTGCAGTAAGCCTCAGGAATCTGAATGTTTCTGGNAGGGGGAAGGGGATGTTGTGTTCTAGAGACTGAANCCAGGGCCTTGTGCTTGCTGGGCAGACATTTGACTTCTGAGCTATAGCCCAGCCCAGGAATCAGAATCTTTAGCAAGTGTTTCTGTGAAGGACCTAAGAACCACATTGTATGCATTTCACTTGATGTATGATAGTGCAGTGTTCTAGAGTTACACCTTTCAGGTTTGAATCCTGCCTCCATTGTTAGAACTATGACATTGGGCAAATGATGGAATCTCTGAGCCTCACTTTTCTTATCCTTTAAAATGATGTNTAGAATAGTAGCTTTCTCATAAGGAAGTCACAGGGTCTTTCTATGTAGCCCTGGCTGTCCTGAAACTGGCTCTGTGGACCAGCCTGATCTTGAACTCACAGAGATCCACCTGCCTCGGCCTCCTAAGTGCTGGGATTAAAGGCNTGTACCACCAACCTTGTTCCCCACCAAAAACGATTTATTTTAGGGGCTGAAGAAATAGCTCCACAGTTAAAAGCACTGTTTTTTTCTTTCAGAGGACTGGGTTTCGTTTCCAGCACCTCCATGGGAGCTGAAAGCTGTTTGTAACTCCAGTTCTACTCAATCTAATGCCCTCTTTTGCCCTCCAAGGACACTGCACACATATGGNGCACATACATACATAAATACAGGCAAAACATCCATACACATAAAACATTTTTAAAGATCTTTATTTTAAAATATTTAATTTTTAATTCTGTGTGTATGTGGGTAGGTGTACATGGACGCTAATGCCCTCAAAGGTCAGAAGAGGGTATCAGATCCCCTGAAGCACCACCCAATGTGCTGGAGTTGAACTACTGTCCTTTGCAAGAGCAGCAAGTGCTCTTATCCACTGAGCCACTGTTCTAGCCCCAGATGTGTGTGGGGTTGGGGGGGGGTGTTGCTGTTGTTTGTTTGTTTTTCCCCTAATAGCACAACCAAGGAGACAAGGTAAAGTGGAAGAGAGTAGCTCCCAAACTCAGCAGCAGTGCTAAGGTGAAAGGTCCNTGGATGGGATTAACCTGGGACTCATAGAAAGGTAGAATCAGCTGTCTGTGTGGCCAAGCCTGTATTCTAACAGATGCTTGGTTATCCAGAGACCCACAGCTCCCTCTTCCCCTTTCTTAATAGTGCAGCTGAAATAGACTCTGGGATGCGCTAGAAGAGAAGATGGAGAGAATCTAACTGGAGAAAGAATTGGCCAGCTCCAACTGGACTTCTGCTCAGAGTGTACTCTCAGATAGGTGTCCCTTAGTTCCCAGAGCTCCCTGATCCAGAGAAGTGCTTTCAGGCCTGTTAGAATCCACCCATTAGTGAAGGCTACCATATGCCATTGTCATACTCATAATTTATACATACACCCTACAGCTGCCAGTTAAATTATAAGATGCCCAGTTGAACTTTGTCTAATCGTTTTTAGTATGCCTGTCCCAAATACCACATGACACCCACCTATATTAAACAACTGTTAATGTAATATTGAAGTTTAACTGAGAACTGTGTTTTTATTTACTGTCTTTAGCAACTCTGTCCCATTCCCCTTCAGAACCCCTCGTGCGGGCCACCGAAGCTTGTCCACTATTTGTTTTATTCTTAACTGCGAATTTACACTGTAGGCCATGTAGGTAGACTGGAAGCTCTGAGGACAAGGGTCAAGCCTCAGGCAGCACCTCTGAGAAGGATCCCCTGCTGATAGTTATGCAAAGAAACTCATCTCCAACTCTGCTCCCAGCTGCTCCCTGGCACAGGGATTGTNTGCCCCAGGGAAGGGTGGATTTTTCTCCTTGGTCTTCGCAGAGGAGTGCTTGTTTCTAATTGATCTCCCCAGAGATGGATGCCCCTTTTCACTGGTTGGTTGGAAGGTATAGTGGAAGAGAGTGCTGTTTCCAGTTAGTGCCACACAGAGAATGCTGTTTATAAGATGGAGATGTGTATTCAAAGAACTTTTTCCATTTCCTCTACCCCAGTGTCTTTTTCTACCACAAAACTTTGAGGGCAATTGAGGCCCTGAGCCTCAGGGTTTAGAACACTGCNTTACTTTTGTTTAGCATTTAATAGATTCCAGATTCTTTTTACAACCCTCACCTAATCCCAGAAGGATGAAGTCCTGGTCCCATTTACATTTTACAGATGAGTGGACTGAGACAACAACCTGCACTCCCTCTCAAAGGTAGACACCGAGGAGTTCACTTTTGCCCAGTATGTGTGTAGCCAAGGCTGTCAGAGAAATCTTTCCATTCTGTTCTTATACAGTCTATATGTAATCTTTGGGGATGGATGCCCTTCATTTTCATGCTATTCTGGGAACTAAATGTCATATATTCTCCTTCTACTGGTGAAGAAAGTGACACTTGAAGTAGATGATCCTTTGCCAAAGGTGGCACCACTGCATCCTGCCATTTATTGTGTTATGAGTGATACCAGGCACNATGCTTACTTATGTACAGGTATTATCTCATTGAATCTTCCCCCAGACCCCAAGACTATGCATTCTTATCCCTATTTCCCCATGATAAGAGGTTCAGAAAGTGTGAGTAGCCCAAGACTACAGAGCCTGCTGGTGGTGGCTGGGGCGGCACTCTGAGCGTTTCCAAAGAAGCCCATCTGAAACTAAAGCCTCCCCCTCCTCCCCACCAACTCCCTGACCCTAGCCCTGGCTTCTCCTCCCTCAGTCAAGGACCTCGCCCCGCACCTGACTGAAACCAGANGCCAGGATCCCTCTTTACCAAAGTCTTAGGTAACTAGTTGAATGACTAGGAGACCTATCCCTCCGGGGCCCTTCCTGGAGAGACCCNGACCGAGGAGGAGAGTGGCAGCAGGCGCCGGGCGAGGCTGCACCGCGGGCGGAAAAGGCTGGTGGGTGGGGCGGCACCCGGCACTCCCTCCCCTCTCCGCCCCCTCGGTCCTCCGGCTGGCCGACCCGCGGGCAGGCATCGCGGGTGCGGGACGACCTCGGGCGGCGGGGGAGCAGGACTCTANAGAGCCCCAGGAGCTGGCAGGTCCGCTCGTGGACCACTACGAGCTGGCAGTCCTGGGAGTCGGGCGCAGCTGACCACCAGCACCCCGCAGCTGGCCGCGATGGTGACCGGCGCGAGCCTCCTGCTGCGCGCCCTGCCGCTGCTGCTGTGGGGCTGCCAGGATGCACAGTCCGCCCGGCTAGGACGCCCGGAGCTGCGCCAGGAGGCGGAGGTACGGTGTGTGCCTGGCCGAGAGGGGGACGCCAACCGCGGTCCCCTCCCAGCGACCAGCTGCTTGCCCTCGCTCTGAGAACTTGAGCACAAAGAGATAGGACAGGATTTCTCCCTGTGCCAGAGCTCTGTGGGACCACACAGGCCTGCGATCCCGCATTGACTAGCATAGCAGGGTCAAGAGACAGCGACCAGACGGAACAGACAGGCAGACTAGAGCCTAAAGAGAACCCCACCTTCACCGCTAAGCGGGGGAGACTAAGACGCTCACCCATGGAATGTCCTCACACCTTGGGTGTAGTGCATAGGGTACTGCTGACTGGCCAGAACAACCGTGGCCTCCTGGTTTGTGCTGCCCTGCCTAGCGAAAGCGAGCCTTTTAAACTGCTCAAAACAAGNTTAATCTGTCAAATGGGGACAGTCTGCCGAGGTCCGTATTAGGGAGCTTTAAATAGTGCTTTAGGACCGAAAGTGAGAAAAGGAGGCAGAGATAAACCTCAAAAGATTTCTCATTTCACTTTTCTCAACTGCTTAGCACAGCGGAACCTTTCTGAGGTGGAATGGGGATCGGTGTAAGGGGTCTGTTTTCCACTTTGATTGTATTAATGCCATTTTCACACACACACCTCTCATAAAGTATCTCTGTTCTTTTCACTTCTCAAGGATAGCACCCACTATTGTAAGAAGAGGTGGAAATAAGCTTTCTACATTCTGTGCTGGTACTTGTTCCCTTGCCCTGCTTCCTTCCATTCCCTGGCTCCCATCACGGCTTGGGGAGATCTGGAAATGACCTTGTCTTAACAGGCAGTCCACTCTCCAACTCTGTCAGCCCTTCCCTTTGCAATAGAGGAGGCACTCTCCGATTTCGCATATGAGGATTCGCTTGTCTCTCTGGATTTACTCTTACAGCATCAAGTGTAGTCCTGAGGTCCCAGGAGAAGGCTTCTGCCTACAAAGCCAAGTCTTGCTAAGAGTCCCACCCCGCCTCCCCTAGGCAATCCCTGGCAGAGGAACAGAGGCAGTATCTCTGCCGCCCATGCCTGTGGTGGCCCCAGATGGACAGAATTTCATCTTGGGGTATGCTTGGGAAAGTTAATATCTAGCAGATTGAGTCCTTTGCAATCTGTTTAACATAAATTGGGGGGGTTAAATTCTGGGCATTAAAAATGTTTTAAAAGCATAAATGCTCTGGGAGTGTGTAGTAGGTGTACATCTCTGTGTGTCTATGCAAGAACATATGTGAGTATATACAGTTGTGTGTGACAGTCTATCAGTGTTTCTGTGCATGCTTACAGCATGGTTACACATTGCTTACATGGGCTTTCAGACCTGCATGTACACCAGGGCAAGTTGCTTAACCAGTAGGTACTCATAATGCCTGTTTCACAAGATTGTTGTATAGTTTCACTGAAATTATGTGTCTAAAACACTCAGCCTGGTGTGTAGAAAGTCTGTACAAAGAAGTTGTTCTAATGTTGACATTAGAATTATCTGCATCATTATCTCAGAGCACTGAGCCTCAGATTTAGAGCTCCTGGCCAGGAGTCTAGCTCTCCAACAATAGCACAGAACAAAACTTGTAAAGCAATTATTTCTGGCATTGGCCAATAGGCATCAAAGGACTGCAGCTCCTTCTAGTGTTGCAGTGACTATGGCTATGACAAATTGTATCTCATAAAGTTAAGCNCCATGGCACACACCTGTAATCCCAGCACTTGGGAGGTCTAAGCAGGAGGATCCAAAGTTCAGGTCATCCTTGGCAACATAGTGAATTTGAGGCCAGCCTGGGATACATGAGACCCTGTATCAAAAAATCAAAACCAAACCAAACAAGCAAGCAAGCAAAAACAAACAAAATTAAAAAAAATCACCTACCCTCCAAGATTTGGTGAAATAAAACNTCACTTTATTAAGTTCACAGATACTGTGGATCAAAATTTCAGATAAGGCNCTTCAGGGTAGCTTCTCTCCACTCCAAAGTGTCTGAGGCTGTTCTCTCACATACCTGGCAGTGGACCCTGGCTCTCAACCAGAGCATTGGGTCACTGAGAGAAACACAGTCATCACAGAATGGAAGCTCTGAGGGTGAGCCCATCACCTCCCCGATTCTTGGCTTGGACACAGTTCCATGACTGNANTACAGGGAAGTAGACCAAAAGTAGAGCACGGAGTCCTGCTGAACTGAGGTGGCAAAATCCAGAGTTTAGGGCTGTTGAAGCAACTTGAAAGATTTGAGCACTCTACCGTTGACAAGGGAACTAGNTTTAAGGGTATNCCATAGTCTGNNTGGGAATTCACTGCAAACTTTGACCTGGGGACTTCCCTGGCATGTGCAATGTGGGACCTACTAGAGGACAACTGATATATGACTGAGAACAGAAAACAAAATTCTGGAAATTGAGCAGGTCTGGAAGATGTGAGAGGTCTGGCCCAGACAAAAATGGACAAAAATTGAATACCCCAAGCATCCATGAGAAGCTACAGTGATGCCATGGTTTAGTGTTGAAGATGGTCTAATGAGAACAAAGCTTAGAAATGAGTAGACANAGAATGTGTTGTCCTTTGCTGAAATTTCCTTAAAAGACAACTAACTAAAGAAAAATAACCCTGTGCGTTGGGCTCTGCAACACATTCGAGATGTTTCACAATTGCACAAGAAATGAGGGAGTAGAAAAATGAAATTATTGTGTCGTGGATTAATAGATTTGTGAATTGAAAGTGTGTGGTGTGAAGTAGAAACTGGGATGTGGCAAATGGGAAGTGGGAAGTGCTATATTGGTGTAATAGTAGCTGTAGATAGACTAAAATAGGTTAAGGATGTACTGAGATAGGTTGAGGAAGTCATACNTAAGCCCCCACCCACACACGCACAGAACAAAACCAAGCCTTGTAAAGATCTGCCTCTACATATTTGCATAATCTGGACATTCTGTATAAATGGAACCGTATAAAATGTGGTGGGATTTCTTTACTTTCGAAGGGGAGAGTTGGGGGCTTTTTAAATTTTTTCTTTGCTTTTTAAGACAAAGTCTCACTGTGTAGCTCCAGGCTGCCTTCAGATTCTCTATGTAGCTCAGCCACGCTTCAGACTTGTGGTGATCCTTCTGCCTTTGTCTTCCTGAAAGNAGGGATTACAGGCATAAGCCAGTATTCTCTGCCCAAAATGTGGTNTTTTGTGGAGAGTTTGAACATCTCTAATCCAATAAAGAGCAGAACAAAGTCAGGTGTGATGGTGCACACATTTAATCCCAGCGCTCAGAGACNGAGGCAGGAATCAGTAACAAGATACCCAACAAAGCTCTAAATATTTAGAAATTAGACAACACATTTCTGAGTTACCCACAAGTGAATGGAATCACAAGAAAAATTGGAAAACACATTATACAGCAAGATTTAGAGGTACAGCTAAAGCAATATTGATTTAGTGAAATTTAATGCTTTNAATGCCTACAGAGTACAAGGAAATGTTCTTTTGCGGGGGTGGGGGATATTGAGACTGGGTCTTTCAATGTAGCCCTGACTCTCCTGGACCTTGTTCTGTAGACCAGGATGGCCATTAACTCACAGAAATCCACCTGTCTCTGCCTCCCAGATACTGGGATTAAAGGCATGCATCTCCATGCCCAGTCTAAGAAGGTTTTAGATCAGTGATCTAGACTTAGAATCTAGAGAAAGTAGGAAAAGAACAGGAGGGTAGAAGGAAAAAAAGGATGAAATAAGCTATGTGATCATGGGCTAATTCCTTCACTTGTCTGGGCTGCAGTAAAATCAGGAGATAAAATTTTCGAAAGACTTCTAAGATTCTCTCTAGCTAAAATGTTGTTTGGCTTTGGTGTTTGTCTGTGCCTGTGTGCCTGTGCATCTGTGTGTGTGTGTGTGTGTGTGCTGTCTCTTATACACATCTAGATGTGTATAAGAGACAAGTCTTGCTTTGTAGCCCAGGCTGGCCTCAAGCTTGTGTTCTTCCTGCTGTAGCCTCCCCAGTGCTGGGATTGTAGGCCATGTCCATCTGGATGTGTCTGTGTTCTCAAATTGTCACATTTGTTCCTATATCCAGTGTGCCTGGGTCTGTGTTTTCTTTGTGTGCAGAGTAATAATGTCGAGGGCTTTCCAGGGTGGGTTTTGCCTNGGAAGAGATTTACTGCTTCCAAAGCGTTATGAACAAGTGCATTGTTGTCCACTTAGGAAAATCAGAGCTACTCACAATACTCCGAAGTAGGAATAACCCCCAGCACTGAGTTGCAAGATTGGGTTAATGAATGACATCACCATCCTGGCCCCCATTCCCAGCCAGGTTCTATCCTATGTTAGGCAACAAACTGTCCCAAGGGATCTGTCTATCTACCCTTAGCTTTGTTTGGGTCTTTGTACAACAACCAGACTACTGAGTGGTTCCAGGACCTGCCTTCCACTCAGTGACCTACCTATATCTGCACAGCCACCCTCAGTGTGCAGTACAAGAAGCTGGACTGTTTATTTCTCTAGAGACTCCCTGTGGAGTATCCACACCATTTAGTGTCTCTTTCTCATACCCTAGGGCCATTCATTTGACTTCTTGTGAGTCAGAAACCAGAAACCTGGGCGTAGAAGCCATTCCCAGGAGCTCAGCATAGTGACTCATGAGTAGAGGGTGAGTAGAAGTATAAGGAGAGGTCCCAAGAGTCACAGAGGACGACAGGTTGGTGGAAAAGCATTTATCAACCCAGTTTGAGAACAAAGAAACCTAGTAAAAAGCTGTGTAGTAGAAGCAGGACACCAATGAGGAGAATCTGTTGAATTACTCCTTTAAACTCAATGTTGGNTAGGGCATCATCTGGCACCCTAAATTTAGCCCCAGAAGCCTAGTAAGGGCTATATCTACACAAAAGGTAATTCTTCATTAGAAAGAGTGTAATCTCAACCCTTTGGGGGATTAGGGAAGAAGATCTACAGTTCAAGGCCCACCTAGCTACAGAGTGAGATATAGTCCCTAAAGAAAGGGATAGAATAAGATGGAATCTTGATGGAGATTAGCCAGCCAATGGTTTCCATCTTGCCTAAGAACAAAAAGAAAGAATATGTCAGGTGTTATCTAAGCAGCTAATCCCCCCCTCCTCCCCCTCCCCGCTTGCTGGACAGAACCTTGTGAACCGCAGGACCGGGACAAGGAGGAGTCAGCCAGATGGGAGGGGAAAGCCTAGGTTCAATCCACAGGAGAAGGGCTGGGTTGATCCCACTGCAAGGCCTTCCCTAGTCCCCCAGAGCCAGGGAAGTAGACCATTCTGGAAGCAGGTGTTGGCCTTTTGAAGGAACATGGTTCNATGTAGTTGGGAACCTATGGCTTGTCAGATGGTCTGCTAGGACATGAAGAGAAGGGCCATCCTAGGCTCCATCTGACAACCACGGAGTCCACTGAGCATGCAGCTTCTCCTCTCTGCCCTTCCCCTACTTCCTACAGAGGAAAACCCCAGCTTCATCTCTGGTGTAGCTGAGAGCCACTGCTCCCAGGTCCAGTTTGGGAGAGCAGCTTGCCCCCCCACCTCCCCTCCCCTGCATGAAAGCTGCAGAATCAATAATGCAGATGTCAACAAAACGCATGGGCTAGTTGTCAGAGGGTCTGGATTCGATCACTGGTTCTACCCCTCACTGGGACACTTCAACACGCCACTGTGCTCCCCTGGCATTGACTGTCCTTTAACATGGGAATAACTTCATCTGCTTTGGTTTCTTCCTGCAAGTTGGTTNTAAGATTCAAGGAGGCATAATGTCTAGAAAGCTCCACAGATTTGAAGGACTGCTTATGCTCCTGGTCACCAGAGAAACCTCTTTACATAGAGCAGGTCAAGGCAGGAGACCAGCTGCTGTCCTTTACATCTTAACTTGGCTAATAGCTAAAGGTATATTTGAGGGATAAGTGGAACCCACAGTGCACCTNTGTGGAGACAGGAACCATGAAATAGAATATGACGTGGAGCCCAGTGTGGTGGCACACNTCTGTGGTCCCAGCACTCAGGAGACAGNGGCAGGAAAATTGCTGCAAGTGTCATGGCAACTGGCACCTCAAAAATCAAATAAAAAAGGGGGACATAGGACAGAAGGAGAGAAGGAAGAAAGAAAGAAAATAACAAGAGAAAGAAAAGGAAGAAAGATGGCCTATAGCATGGGTAAAATAACATGGTTTCTGCATGAGTTTGTCATTTTGCAAATTTTAAATGCTGTATTACTATTATTGTTGTTGTTTGTGTGTGTGTGTGTGTGTGTGTGTGTGTGTGTGTGTGTGTGTTCATGCCACTGTGTGCCACTATGCCCTTGTGGAGGTCAGAGGACAACCTGCAGGAATCGATTCTCTCCTTCCACCATGTGGGTCCTGAGGATCAAACTCAGGTTGTCCAGTTTGGTGGCAAGTGCCTTTACCTGCTGGGCCACCACCAAGCCACCCTCTTTGCTTTATTTTTGCTTCTGAAATTGATGCAGAGAGTATTTAAGAGGCCAGTTACTAGAGTCACCTGGGAAAAGTCCCTTCTGGCAATAAAGCCCTGTGACTGCAGAAGTTAAAATAACAGTCTTGGTAGGATGGCTCCCCTGAGCCTTTCCCAGGGCATCTTACTAAATTTTGGGATGTTGTGGTCTTCCACCCGATGTCAGGCAGTTCTGTCAGAGTATANACACTGGTTATTTATCTACGATGACAGTGAGGGCCGGGGTATATCTAGGAATCTAATCCAGCCCCTCATTTTATAGAAGAGGAACTGAGGCCCAGAGAATAGCAGGTCTGAGGACACAGCAGCAGCCACAGCAGCAGCAGGGATCTACCCAATCCAGCAACTCAATTCTTCACTCTGCCCCGTTACCCTGCTCAGAAATGGCCAGAATCTTCCCTTCCCTCGGGCACTAAACAGACTGAGCTAGACACACACCTTTTTATGACAAGTAGGGACCCATGCTGGATGAGATCCTGTAAAGCAAACGTCCCTGTTCCTGTGAGCATGCTCATTTTACTCAGTCACCACCGCCACTCCCAGGGACTTTCAGAGATGACTCCCCAGGAACGTGGCCCCATCCTTACTCAAGATGGACCAGGCATGTTGGCTCAGGTTTTTAGGCCAAAGCAAGGTGAATCACCCAAAGGGCAAGGTTCTCAGCTTCCTCTCCCTTTAGATATAGCCTTGGGCTCCCCGGGAGAGAGAACAGGCAGGTAGAGACCAGGGAAGNGAGACAGCCGCTTGCTTGAACTTCAAGGTAGGGAGGAACTGCCTGGCACCACCTTCAGGAAAGTGGCAAAGGTATAACCTTGNTTAGAGCTCAGAGTCCCTAAGACACACAAGCCAAGTCTCAGAAAATGGAAGCCAGTAGGAGAAATGCCTCCCCTAAAGGGGCAGGTGGTGGGCAAGGATGAGGTCTGGTGCTCTGCCACTAGTCTGGGTCTTGTAAGATTCCTCTGCTCTCCACTGTCAAGCAGCTACCTACCCACCCCACTCCTGTTCCTTCTCCCATGCAAGGTGGGGAATTTCTCTCACCTTGGCAGAGAGACTGAGGCACAGAAAAATAGTAAAGGATTAAGGACAGTTCCAGAAGCAGGGGTCTAACCTCCTCATCCTCTCCTGCCCAGAACTTCAGAGTGCTAACAGTAGCAAGGGGACCCTTCCTGTACATCATTTTAAATGTCTAAATATGCATTGTTATGTAGTGTGAAAGTTCATAAATCTAGATGATCCACATCATAATATTTGAGTGCTGTTATGGAAATANAAAATGTCAAATTCTTAAAATGCCTTTTTCTCATTATCTGGTGCTGGTGGCCTGGGCGTGTGTTCTTTCTGCTCACTGGGAATTCAGATCTGCTAAGCCACTGCAGAGGCCAACACTTCCCCTCTGATGACCCCTGAACCCGCCTCTGCCTCAACTTATTGCCAGAGTACCAGGCAATGCAGCTCAGCCAGGAAACAGGGCCCCCGCCACACAACTTCCCCTCCTCCCCCCTGTCCCAGAACCTCAGCCAACTCCCTGATAAAGTCTGGGCGGGTTTGTCGGGAGAGAAACAAGGGAGTGCCAGCCAGGCNGACCTGTGACCTGGTCTCTTGAAAGTCACTGGTCCAGTTAAAGGGCTTCCTTCTAACGTCCTTTTTCCAGCCTTACCAAGGGAAAGAGAAGCAGCGAGGAAGAGAACCCCAACCTAGCTGGCAAATGCCAGGTAGCAGCCCCTGAACAGAACACAGAGGCACGGGTGGGCTGCATGCCAAAAGCATGTGGTTAATTTTCCCTGCTAACCGGTGAACTCAGTACTTGCTGGGCATTTACAGTGTGCCTGGCACTGAGCCAGATGTTCATTGCTTTATGTATTATTTATTTTTGAGATAGTGTCTTACAGTGTAGCCCTAGATGGCCTTGAACTCACTAACCCAAGCAGGTCTTGAGCCAAAGGCCCTCCAGCCTCATCCTCCTGAGTGCTGGGATCATAGGCATGCACTACCACACTCTGAATGAATTTGCCTGTAGTCCTTCTGAGGATCCTGAGGAAAAAACAAACAAAAAGCAAAACACACTGAGGCTCAGAGGCATTCTGTGTCCTGTCACTTAGTAGGGTCAGGGTTAGAAACATTCTCTACCTCAAATCCTGTGAGCAATACATGATTTTCTTGATTGAAACACTAGGGCCCCTTTAATCCCACATGTGTCTGAAAATGATGTATATTTACAAAGGGAAAGAAGAAAACAAGAGTGCTGAGATGCTAATAAACCAGTAGAGAAGCCCCAAGGCTGGTTTGGGAGGTAGTCTGCTGTCCAGAACAAAGGCTCCTTGTAGAAAGTGTCTGTTTTAGTAAAGTCTTATAGTTAAGGTCGCCAAAGGTGGATGCAAATGTTTTGTTTGCTTGCTTTATTTTGTTGGTGTTTTTAGAATCATTTTTTTTTACTTT
>LZPO01034948.1:66538-84970 GCA_001675575.1 Neotoma lepida
GAAGAAAGAAAGAAAGGAAGGAAGGAAGGAAGGAAGGAAGGAAGGAAGGAAGGAAGGAAGGAAGAGGATGGGTTGGTATAATATTTATCTTACCTGGCAATACAGATAACTTTAAATTATCCAGTAGGGTCATGGTTACCTCTGTTGGGACCATCTGGAACATCCTAGCTTGTGNAGAGAAAAGGAGTGCGGTTTTGGAAGGTTGCACATCCATCAGCTAAAATGTATTTGACTGGTCAAAGATTAAAATGGCTAACTAGTCATGGCTCCAATTTCATACCACTTATTCACTCAATAAGCCAAAGGTAGAGGATGCAGGACTGGTTCAGTGTCCTGATGACATTGTTAATGGCCACAGGCATCATCAGACTCTATGGCTGGTGCTGAGAACTCTGGAAATAACCAACCCTCTGTCACTAAGGGCCGAAGCTCCTTCTTCTGCCACAGGCTGGTGTGGGTACCAGAGGCTCCCTCCTCTTTCTCCTCTTGCCTTCCCTCCCCGTCAGCCACTGGCCTCTCCTGTGCCCCAATCCAGGCATTTCCTTAGATCCAGATTACACTGAATCCTGGAGGGTCACCTGTTCCTTCCACAATCCCTAGGCACCTGCTACGGTTCCTGTCCTAAGCCTGTTTGCTTTCTAGGGGGACTCACTGAGCAAAATCTGAGACATCATCTGGCCATCCTCCTACACACAAGTGGCCCTAGAAAACAAGCACATGCTCCCTGTGATTTCAGCGCAGCCAGCTGTCCCTGTTCTTAAGGTGGAGCTGCACTTAAGTCACCTGCTAGCTGGCCCTGAGAGTAGATGAGCTGGCAGTTCTGGAGAGGAGCATGTGTCTTCTAGGGGGAGGTCAGGAAAGGGATTCCGGACAAGACCAGGCTCCCAGGCTTGAAGGATGCCTGCGCATGTCAGTAGGGGTTTTAGTCATCAGCAACAGAAAACAAGCCTGGCTAAAGCAAGCAGGAAAAGGATTTTTCTGGTTATGGGAAAGTCAACAGAAATTATGGGAGAGTTCATAGCTCCACCAATCAGTTGGGATGAAGGTGATTTTGGGACCTGGCAACACAGCTAAATTTCTCCCACAGCACACAAATTGTGAAGCATTGTGCCTATGGCTCCAGGATTCATGTATATGTAACCACCACAGCTGCCCTAAGAATGAGTTCTTCACTGCTTTTCGGTACCACTGGCCCCATTTCATGAGTTTGATTGATTCCAACTAAAGTCACATCCTTGTGAGCCAACCAAAAGGAACTGTTGAACTTCCAAAGATGGAACCAGGTGCCTTCTGGGTAAAGAACACACCACAGAAGCATGCAGCCTCCTGATCCAGGCTGTAAGATTCATGGTTCTTCCCAGTTGCCTCTGCATAGGNAAGGAGGAAACTACTTTGTCCACTAGTGGACTTGTGGCTTCCAAAGTCATTTTGGCTGTAAAGTGACATCAGAACAACTCACTAACAAGATAAAAGGGCGAATGTACCCTTCCTTTGTCACAGATGGAGGTCTGTGTCTTAATCCCCATTTCTATGCATCAACATGTCCTCTGACCTCAGGAAAGTATAAGCACAGAATTTCTCATTTCTTTCTTTTTAAATACAAGATTTATTTATTTATTTATTTTGGCTTTTTGAGACAGGGTTTACCTGTGTAGCCCTGGCTGTCCTGGAACTAGCTCTGTAGAACANGCTGGCCTCAAACTCACAGAGATCCACTTGCCTCTGCTTTCTGAGTGCTGGGATTAAAGGCGTATGTGACCACCACACCAGCTAGAATTTTTCTTTTATATGTATGAATGCTTTGCCTACATGTATATACATGTATATATATGCACCATATGCATGCCTGGTGCCAATGGAGGCCAGAAGAGGGTGTTGGATCNTCTGGCACTGGAGTTATGGATGGTTGTNAGCTAACATGTGAGTGCTAGGAACAAAACCCAAGTCCTGTACAAGAGTGACAAGTGCTCTTAACCACTGAGCCACCTTTCCAGTCCTCTCATTTCTTTCTTAAAACCCAGCTCACATTTTATTTGCTTCATTAAGTCTTCCAGTTGGAACACAAGTCTACCCAACTCCCTTTCAGACTTAACTACACACAATGTCTACCACAATTCTTTGCTGTTTTGTGTGTAGGTTAAACCTCTGAGTTTGGGTCAGCAAGATGGCTCATGGTACAGGGGGTATGAACTTGTGGCCAAGCTTGGGGACCCAAGTTGGATCCCTAGGGCCCAAATGGTGGAGGAATAGAACTGAAGCCTGCAAGTTGCCCTCTGACTTCTGCATGCACACCATGGTGTGCACATTTGCACACACACACAGGCAAACACACAAATAAATAAATAAATAAATAAATAAAAGTTTAAAAATTTCTGGAGTTAGGGAGTACGGCTTGGTGGTCAGGTATTTTCCTGGCATATATGAGACCCTGAATTTAATCTTCATAATAAATCATGTCCTATCCAATATGATATTAAAGTACACATTGTGTTTAACTAAAAAAGACTACAGATTTTTAGAAATTTAGTTCATATAATTTAAGGGTTGGCATGTTGGATCCTGTATCTATGCACAGTCTGATTTTATATGAATGTTGCATTACATATTTAATGAGTTGCAAAAAATAAAATAAAAACAAAGGATAATATGTAACACAGACAGTGTATGGCATCTAGAGCCAAAAGATTTGCTATCTGGCTTTTTACACAAACCATAAAGCCAGGACTCATAAAGACTTTGTTTGTGGGACTATTGTATGGTTGGGACTATAAATTGCCCCGTCTCAATTCTCCCCTTCTTCCTTTTAGTAAAGAGCCACCACTGAATATTGACAGGACCATGACCATCAACTACAGTTTCAGTCTCCCTTGTAGATATATGGGGGCCAAATGCCTAAACCTTGGCCCAGCTCATGTGGAAAAAAGTTACGTGTTTAACTTACACTTCACATCCTTAAAAAGGAAGTTATCAGAGACCACACAGTCCCTGCATCTTCTTCCTACAAATTTGGAGAAGACAAGGAACTGAGAAGCCAGGATTGATCCTGTAAGTGATGACAATAGGAGGAGGGAGGCTCAAGATAGAAGGATCTCTGGGCAATGTCACGGACAGAGCCCATCCATCTACCTAGAACCATTTGCCCATCTCTGAGAGGGGGGAAATCTTTCCTTCTGTATGAACCACTGTTTTAGATGATCTTTTTGTTTTCTGTCTTGCCTGCTGACTGACAGGTAGATAGATAGACAAGTGGTTGGCCATTAGGTAACAAATCATGAACTCCAGTACCCGAAGGTCCTCTGTCCCTCTATCTCTGTGTTCCTGTGCCAGCTTCCTTCCTCTTTTTGCACAAGGGACCTCTATGTGTGCAGGGAACGTGGCTGCACAGCTGCATTCCCAAGACCCTAACATCTAATTGGGAAAATAACTTGTCCTTGTAGCTCCAATTTAGAAACCCCAGAGAAGGGGGCTGGGGAGATGTCTCAGTGGTTAAGAGCACTGGATGCTTTTCNAGAGGACTTGAGTTCAATTTCTAGCNCTCAGATGGTGACACATACCCTCTGTAACTCCAGTCCAAGGGGATATGATGCCCTCTTCAGCCTCAAGGGCACCAGGTATGCACATGGTACGTGCATATATGCACCAGGTATGCACATATATACTTGCAGACAAAACACTCACACATTAAATAAATAAAAATAAATGTTAAAATTTTTTTTAAATCACAGACAGAGCTCTGTGTGGATGATTCTGAGTCACATGTTTACCTAGATCAGAAGCTCCCAGGGAGAAAGGGGAAGATTTTTGCCATTCAGAAGACATGTGGCAGGCTGGAGAGGTGGCTCAGAGGTTAAGAGCACTGACTGTTCTTTCAGAGGTCCTGAGTTCAATTCCCAGCAACCACATCGTGGCTCACAACCATCTGTAATGAGATCTGGCGTCCTCTTCTATATGCATAATAAATAAATCTTAAAAAAAAAAAAGAAGACATGTGGCAACAGGTGGAGATGTATTGGTCTGGGATAAATACTGTGGGCATTTGGTGGGTAGAAGCCAAGATGTAGTGGACAGCTGTTCTGTCTATGACCTTGAAGTACTACCCCTAGGGATGTAGCAGGTAACCGCCCTAAGTGCCTGCCCCTGGGGCTTGGCTCGGGGTGACCTTTAAGACCTGAGATGCACTCTCTTCACTCCCTTGTGGGACTTGGATGCTGGGACAGTCTCCAGGCAGAAGAACAGCATGGGACCGTGCCTCACCTTTTCCAGGACCCTGTGACAATTCCTCCGTTCTGTCTTGCGAGTTTTCCTTTCTTAATAAATCCCTTTGCCCTTTGAGCAGACTCCTGTGGGCTATAGGGCCTGAAGGAGGTAGTGCTTCTTGCCATTATACATGACCTCTTAAAAGGAAAGGGAGAGAGGTCAGGAGGCCCTTCTCCCTGGTTCNTGCTTCCTGGCATGAGCGGACTGCCAGGTGGATTCACTCCTGGTCAGAACAGAGGACAACTTCAGCTGTTTACTTGGTTCTGTATTTGTGAGTGTATTTCCTCAATTTATACCCTAATAAATTCCCTAATACTCCTTAAACAGACTCCCATGGATTTCTCACTTTAGAACTAGCTAACCAGAGTCTCAGTGTGCCAAGGCTGAACACTTGTTTCAACCAATCCTATGAATTCTCCAGGAGCTACATGGAATGTGACCACTTGTCATCGCCTGGTCTAAGCTACCACTGTTCCTCCTTGGGTGCTGCCAGGATTTCAAATGTTGTCCAGTAACACCTGTGGTCTGGAAGTCCCTCCACACAGCTGCCGAGTCAGGGCACATTCCTCCTCCTCTGCCTGGAACTCTAGTACATTTGNCATTTCACTAGGAGAAAATGCATCTCAGCGTTCACCTGCAGGCCCTGTCTGCAGTCACCTGCAGGCCCTGTCTGTAGTCACCCGCCAGGCCCTGTCTGCATTCACCTGCAGACCCTGTCTGCAGTCACCTACAGGCCCTGTCTGTAGTCACCTGCCAGGCCCTCTCTTGGGGCCTCATTTCTTCTCAGCCACACATCTGTCCTCTTTTTACTATTCTTTTCAAAACTTATTTATCTGTTTGTTTATTTTATGTGCCTGCATGTATGTCTGCATACCACACACATTCCTGGCTTGATGTTCATGGAGGCCAGAAGAGGATGTTGGATCCCCTGCAGNTGGAGTTACAGACGGTTCTGAGCTGCCACATGGGAATCAAACCCAGGCCCTCTGGAAGAGCAGCCAGTACTCTTAACCTCTGAGCCATCTCTCCAGCCACCACCACCCCTTAAAAAATATTTATTTATTTTTATATTATGTGTATGAGTGTTTGCCTACATATATGTATGCATACCATGTGTGTGCCTGGTGCCAGCAGAGACCAGAAGAGGGTGTCTGATCCCCTGGAACTGGAATTACTAGTAGCTGTCAGTTGTCACATGGGTACTGGGAACTGAACTCAAGTACTCCACAGGAGCAGCCAGAGCTCTTAACTGCTGAGCTGTCTCTCCAGACCGCTTCACTTTCTTAAAACTTAATTTTTTTAAACTTACGTATATATGTGTGTTTGTATGCCACATGTGTGCAGGTACCCATGGAGGCCAGAAGAGGGCATCAGCTCCCCAGGAGTGGGAGTTACAGAAGGTTGTTATGTGGATGCTGGGGACCAAACCCAGGTCCTCTGGAAGAGCAGCAATCCCTCTTAACTGCTGCTGAACCATCTCTCCAGCCCCCTCTTTTTGCTATTCTTTCTTTCTTTTTTTAGTATTGCTATTCTTAGAACATACCAAGCATGCTCCTGCCTCCAAGCCAGTGCACTGGCTGCTCTCATTCCTCATGTGAGCTCATGTCCTCACTTCTCTCAGGTCTCTGCCCAGATGACACCTTGGCATCAAGGCCTTCCCTTATGGAAGGTATCCCTTCCTATAAAGCCACCCACTCTCCCTGTATTATTCCCCCAATATTTATCGCTACCGGACTTACTACACATTTATTTTGTTATTTGTTTCATCTTTTGATTTTTGAGACAGGGTCTTACCATGTATTCCAATCTGGACTTGAGTTTGCTATGTAGCCTGGACTTGAACCCTCAATCCTCGGGCCTCAGCTTCCCAGCTGCTGAAATTACAGGCATGTGCCAGCACTCCTAATCAGACTTATTTGTCCATCTACCACCCATCACCCAGTAACATATAAGCAGCCTCCATGAGTTCAGGCAGTGGTGTTTCTGTTTATTGCTGTATGCTCCCTCAGTCCCATGATAGTGTCTGGTACAGAGTAGAGGCTTATGAAATCTTTGTTGAGCTGGGCACTGGTGGCTCATACCTTTAATCCCAGCACTCAAGAGGCAGAGGCAGGTGGATCTCTGTGAGTTTGAGGCCAGCCTGGTGTACAGAGTGAGTTCCAGGACAGCCAGGGCTACACAGAGAAACTCTGTCTCGAAAAACCAAACAACGGCAAAATAAACAAAAAAAGAAATCTTTGTTGAATGAATGCATTGCTGTGACTAGGGGATGAGATTGTTCTAGAAGAATCACCTGATTGGAGCAGGGATGGAACAGATTCTCCAGTGTGTAGACAGGGCTGCTGGTGAGAGCTGGGGCTCACCCAGGCTGTGCCTGTGTATTCTGAGGGTCTGGTGAGTTTACACACATTATTCTTTTGCTTCTCATAACACCCCAGAAGGGTAGAGATTGTCTTTCCCATTTGNCACTTGAGAAACTAAGGCACAGAGAGACCAAGGAGTATATGCCACCCCCAAAGAGATCTAGGGCAAAACTCTCATCTTGGGTCTCTATTGCTGTGTCTCTCTCCTGCTCCTTCATTCTTCAGTGCTCAATGATCTCAAAGCCTCTACCTCTGCACTTGTCCCTCACCTTCCTCAACACCCCCCAGCAAGGAGTCAGTGGGTACAAGAACCCTGTCCCAGCCTCTCTGCCCTGCTCCCTCTGCTCAGGCCCTCGCAGCAGGACACAGGCCCTTGGCTGCTGGAAGGAAGAGTTAACAAGGAGTGTTTGTAGCAGCTGCTGTCTCCAAGGAGAGGAAAGAAAGCAGAGCAGCGAGGCCACAGCCTAGATGCTTTTCCAGGTTCCCTGGCCGGTGACAGTGGCGGGCTGGTCGCAGGCAGCAGATGACCCATCTGGCCCTGGGGAGAGAGGAGTATTCTCACTTCCACCAGTCCTGGGGAGCGCTGAACTGGGTGGACTGGGTAGCTGAGAGTAAGGTCGCTTGCAGGGCCACCAAACGGAAAGTTCAGGCAGGGACTAAGGAATGTGGGCAGTGGGGGCTGGGTTTGGCCCAGAGGCTGAAGCCAGCAGCAAGCTGCAGAGCCAGAAGCCCTGGGCTCTCAGAGGGTAGAAGGGGACCCATTGAGCCAAGGAGAAGTGGTCCAGGACCTTGACCTAGCCTGTAGTAGGAGTAGAGAGACAGCAGTAGGGGACTGGAGTCTCCTACTTCCTCCTGTATTTCCGTTCCAGCAATGTCTCAGCATAGGGGACACAGGAGGAGGCCCAGGACCCCAGGGCCTCCCGTGCGCAGCATCCGGTCCTTCAAGTCCAGCGAGCAGTACCTGGAGGCCATGAAGGAAGACCTGGCCGAGTGGCTTCGGGATCTGTATGGGTTGGACATTGATGCAGCCAACTTCCTGCAGGTGCTGGAGACTGGCCTGGTACTGTGCCGGCATGCCAACACTGTCACAGAGGCTGCTCTGGCCTTTCTGGCTGAGGCACCTGACCGAGCTCAGAAGATTCCCATGCCCCAGGCTGGGGTTTTCTGCAATGGGGCTGCTCAACCAGGCACTTTCCAGGCCAGGGACAACATCTCCAACTTCATCCAGTGGTGTCGCAAGGAGATGGGCATCCAAGGTAACACGTCTGTCTCAGACCCTTATCTCGTGGGGGCATGCATCCCTTGGAGGCTCATGCTAAGCTGGGTCTGGGGGTCAGGAGCTAGGGTATTCTTCTAGATTTTCCATGAGGTAGCTCCTCTTTCTCTGCATCTTCACCTCAGTAAATCCTTACTGTAAACACACAGTGGCAATCAATAGACATCTGTTAATGATCCAATCCAAGAAGATGTATGAATTGCCTTCTCTGCTCCCAGTGCATGCTGGATACCAAGGACTGAGAAGAATAGGGCCCAATGCCCAGGAATGCATGGTCTAGGAAGGTAGACAGATGAATAGATTCGGGAATGACAGCCCAGGGGGGATGTGTGCTTCAAAGTCAGGTGTATAATATATGGGATCCAGAATGGGAATGGGCAGCTTGATGATATAGTAGTGGACACAGCACCAGCAAGGGAGAGGAGATTTGGGGTAAGGAGAGAAGTCAGGGGAGCAGTGGCAAAGCACCAGAAAGGTGGATAACAGGGAGAAGCTGGCCAGTGAACATGAGGGACTAAAGCAGTGGTCCTCAACCTTCCTCACGCTGTGACCCTCACACTGCGACCCTCACACTGTGGTGACCCCCAACCATAAAATCATTTTGTGGCTACTCCCTGATTGTAATTTTGCTACTGTTATGAATCACAATGTAAATATCTGATATGTGACTCCGGTGGGGTCGTGACCCACAGGTTGAGAACCACTTTATTAAACGCTGGTCGGAGTGCTGGGAGTGGGGGAGCACTCTATAGGAAGGGACACATTCCTGCAGGGATTTGTAGAGCTCAGGCAGCGACAGTTGTTTGCCTTGAACCCAGGAATGGGATTAGGTGTAATTGCACAATTCTCCAGACCAAAGGTAACTGTGATGAGACTGGGAAGGGTCAGGTTTGGACTCCTGGCTGGTGGCAAGGGGGTGAGGGGCTGGGTCAGAGGTTAATCAAAGCTAATGATCTGGCTGGAGATGTAGCTTGTGTATCATTCCCAGCACCGAACCCCAAAACAACTGCTGCTTTCTGTTGAGATGGGCTATACCCTCATTTTTCAGAAGATTAAAAACTGGGACTCGGGAACTAGCTGAAGGTCTCATAGCCACTGGGAGATTCCAGGACTGAACCTAATATAAGCATGAGGTACCCAGAGTCTATAGTCAAGTCAGCCTGGTTATCTAGAGCTGAATTTGGGGTGTCCAGAGGATGGGTAGGAAGAGAAGAAACTGCTTCCTGCTCCTGAGATTGGAGAGCAGGATAGAGAAAGTCCTCTTCCCCACCCTAGGATCAACCAGGCTCCAAATACTTGATCCACTCAGCAGCCTCTGCAGTTAGCCTGGTTGCCTTGTGTGGACCCCTTCCAGGTGCCTCCTCAACCCGAGATGCTGGAACCCGAGCCACCCTCCTGTGTCTGCTACCCCTGCCTTGGGGTGGTCTCTAGCGGGGCACTTAAGCCACCCGCGTCCCCTTCTCTCCTTTGTCCCACACCAGAGGTGCTGATGTTCGAGACAGAGGACCTGGTGTTGCGCAAGAACGTGAAAAGCGTGCTGTTGTGTCTGCTGGAGCTGGGTCGCCGAGCCTGGCGTTTCGGTGTGGCGGCGCCGGCCCTGGTGCATCTGGAAGAGGAGATTGATGAGGAGCTGCGGCAGGAGCTGGCCCTGCCCTCGCCGGACCCTCCACCACCCGCACCCCCTGTCCGCAGGCCTTGTCACTTCCACAACCTGGACCAGATGGTGAGGCGCCCAGCCATGCCCTCAGGCCCAGCCTGTGCCCTGCCCTCCTCTTCCCTAGTCCTGCTGTGCTCCACTCGGAGTTCCTACCTACCCTTACCACATGTGACAGTGGCCATTGCCACTTACTGCCTTTGCACCAGCCCAGCACTGTACTCTTCTCATTTAGCCCTGTGGGCTAGGTGCCAAGGACATGGCATCCCTGTTACCAGCTAACACCCACCGTGTGGCTTTGGGCAAATCATTTAACCTTTCTGATCTTCCGATCACCTGCATGTAGTGTACTGGGGCACAGTAGCCATCTTCTGTGACTGCTGTGAGAATTAAGTGAACCAGCATAGAGTGCATGGAGCAGTTTCCAGAGTGGAATCCCATCCTAGGAGGAGGCACTTCCCTGAGGCTAGCCCCATTCCCACCACTGGGGAAAATGGGGCTCCTGGAGGGCTCCCCCTTTTTTCTTTCACCTTTCTCTCCTCCCCCTCCCCTCTTCTCCTCTTTCTGCTTTGCTCTTCTCTTTCCCTTCCCTTGCAATGTTGCCAAATGTGGTCTCAAACTCATGAGCCCAAGCAATCCCTCAGGAAGGTTTCTTAGCGGAAGGCCTGTGATGCAAAGGACACAGGACTCTGCCCCATGCTGGTCAAACAGCACAACCCACTGTATCCCACTGTCAGAAGGGGAAGAGGACCACAGCGGGGTGCTCTGGGTGTTATTCTTATGGGCTCTTTAAAGCCTTCCCCTTCCTACTTACCTCTCAGCCCCCAGCCCTGACTTCAGCACCAGCCTTGGGGAGGGGGCTGTCTAGAGGCAGATGGGCACTCAATTTAGCTTGACCCAGTATGTGAATGGACTTGGGTACTCAGACAGAGAAGAGGGCTGAGTTTCTGCCATTGCCCACAGGTGCAGAACCTTGTGAGCCATTGCACATGCCCAGTGCAATTCTCCATGGTCAAGATATCTGAGGGGAAGTACCGAGTAGGGGACTCCAACACTCTCATCTTCATCAGGGTAGGTGGGGCCTAAGGGAGGGATATCCAGGGTCAGGGAAATGGGGTTTCCTCCCATAGAACCTTGACTAAGACTGAGGACAAGGACAGGAAGCCAGCCATCANATACCCCAANTCACCAGACCTTGAGGCTCTGCCCACCTTGGAATTTTCCAGGAGATTCTAGGCAAAGTTGACAAGCCTATCCCATCATCCCTTCAATGTAGCCGGAACCACCACCCTCCACCACCTCCATCAGAGCTGAGTCTACAGGATGCCCCCAGGCAGAAATAGGGTCTATAAAAAAAGGTACTCTTACTTTCCCATTCCACAGGATAGGACAGAGTGAGAGACCCGGGAACCTGGGTTTGTGTTCAGTGTGTGGCCCCAGCCATGTGGATCCCAAAGTACACCACTCAGATGCCGGACCCATTCATTCTGTAGAGTGAGCAGCAGTACAGGTCTGGGATGGTCTTCCCACTCGCCCTTCCCCATGTCTGACTTCACCTCCCCAGAGACATCTGTGCTCAGAGATGTGGTCAGCAGTTGGGCATGACCAAGGCCTTGGGCATAGAGCAGACATGGGAGCAGAGCCAGCAACCTGAGCCCCCCTCAGACCCTGAGACAATAGTCCTGTGATGTGGGTATAGGCCAGAAATTTGTGGTCCCACTTCAGAACCATGGAAATTAAAGTCTGGAAAGACTGTGGTACTTGTCTCATTACAGAGTTGGACAGAACTCCCACCGTCTCTGTCACATCACAGAGGCGTGAGGGTCCCATACCAATTGCAAGCAGAGACAAGTGCAAACCCCTATAGAGCAAAGAGAGTGTCCCCAGTTGTGGGAGCACAACTTCCTGTTTGCCAGTTTGGCTCTCCCCCCTGACTAGGGATGTCTGATGCAGCCATGGCTAAGACTAAACAGAGAAATATCCTGTCTCCCAAGCACAAACGTGTGTAAAGGGGTCTACAGGAATAGGGGAAGCGCTCCACTCAGCTCTCAATCTAACCTTTGCCCCTTCAGATCCTTCGGAGCCACGTGATGGTGCGCGTTGGGGGCGGCTGGGACACGCTGGGCCATTATTTGGACAAACATGACCCCTGCCGGTGTACGTCCCTCTGTGAGTTCCCCAAGAGTTTTTGCCTGTGGGCCTGGTTAGAGAGACATAGCACCTGGTTGGGCAAAAAGGCCTGATTTCCAGGGGCTCCAGCTGTGCGGGAACTGTGAGTGAAGACAGAGGGGCGGTCGTGGCGCAATTCTATGAATTACCACAAGGTGACGCGCAAGGCACTCAGAAGCAGCGTTGGCCAAGGTACATCTCAGTAGAGCTCAGGTCTGGCCTGGAATCCAGACTGTTGGCCCAAAGTCTGACTTCGAAGGTTTTCAGTCCTTCCCTAATCCTCTTCAGTGTGTCAAGTAAGCCCGAATAAGCATACAATTTGAATAAAAGTTGCAGATCGGCAATACAATATAGCTATCAGCAAATCCCGATGTTGGGCTCTCTGACCAGACTCTGTCCCCTGAGCCCTTTTGTAGAAACTGGAACTGCCACTGTCGGCTCTGGTGCCTATAAGGAGGAATAAGGAGAATTTCACAGCGTGGAGAGGAGGAACAATGAGTTTCATAAGCATGAACTGAATCTTTCTCTCTTCTGCTTTCTCTGGGGGGCCTTTATTGGTAGCCCACAAACCAGGCAGCTTCCTGAAGCCTCCAGGGCCACCGGTGCAGCATGAAGTGAAGGTGCAGGATGGGCCCTCACAGCCCCAGCCTACAATGACCATCAGCCGCTCACAGAGCCCACTGCCTCCAGTGGATTGGAGGACATACACCTCTGCTAGCCGAAAGCTGAGGCCCCCCACTCCCTCTTCTTCCCAATCCCATGGTGAACGGGGAGCAGGGGCCAGGACCCTCAGAGAGACAGCCCCGTTACTAAGGTAAAGAGAGGGACATGTGAGGATCTCCTCCATATTCTTGGTGGCCCATCCCCCAAGATAAAGGGAACAGTGTGCTACCCCAACAAAACCTCACACATGCTGTGAAGTTATGATGGCATATGCCTATAGTCCTAGCATTCAGGCAGCCAAGACAGGAGGATTGGGAATTTGGGTCTTTCCTGGGCCACTTTGGGAGGCCATATCACAAAACCAAATTTAAAAGAGAAGGGACATATAGCCCAATGGGACTATACTCTCCTAGTGTGCACAAGACCCCCGGGCCATAGAACAAGACAAAGCTTCAGGTGTTTGTGATCAAAACAGCACCCAGGACTTAAGGATCATCTGATTGCTCCAAATATCTACCCATTTTGTAGCCAAGGAGACTGAGGCCCAGAAAAGGAATGGCCACATTCAATGTCCTTTCATTTCATAATTAAACTAAGACTGAGGCCGGCCCCAAATGTGAGTAGCCTCTGATCATCAGTCTTCGGGGCTGGAATCTTCACTTCTATCTGCTACATGGGGAACAAGAGGGAACAGGCAGGAAGAATGGCTGCATAGGGACCTCTTGGTCCATCGTAGGGAAGAACACAGGTTCTCAAGTACCCCATGGTATTCCCATGGAAATGCCTCTGATGGCCCTGAGTCTCTCTTTCCAGCATGTTTTTTCTCCTTTGCAGGTCCCAAGAGAGGCCAATGACCCCATCTCAGAGAACGTTGTCACCCGGTCCCCTATACTCATCTACCTGTAGGAGCCGAGACCTACAAAGTACCCTGTCAGGAAAGAGAGAGAATAGATGCCCAGATGAACTGCCCAGAGGAAGGACTCTCACATCTTGGGTTCACAAGGAAACAGATAGCCAAGGGACACATACCAAGGCCCTCACTCCCCAGAGGCTCCAAATCCCTGAGGCTACCGGTAAAGGGACATCAACAAGAGGACCATCTCCCCCACCTCGTTCCTCCAGCCTAGCCAATCCTCACAGTAGCTGGCTCCTGCATCAGGGTGCTTCCCCACAGCCCAGAGAACCCGTGTCTATCCAATCCCCAGCCCCCAGCAAAGCGTTCACCAAGATCCCCATCCGGCTGTCTCCTGCCCGGCCCCCAACTCCAAGAAGTTTTTTGGGTAATGAAAGTGGAGGTTCCATGGGGAGAGGATCCATCCCATCAAGGGCCCTCACAGAGAACCTGGATAGAGCCACACATGGGCATCACTCTGTGGAAGCAAGCCATGGGGACCAGCAGATGGACATCCAGATTACTTCAGAGACTGAGGATCCCAGGAGCTTGAGCACACGAAAGCAGGAGGAGAGGCACACCCCTCTGCCCCTGGGCAGGACCAGAGAGCAAGCCCTCTACCATAGCCTTGAAGAGGAGATTGTGGCCAACATGAAACTTCTGGAGGTGGGGGCTGCCTGTAATCAGGGTACAAGGCCTCAAGTCATCCCTCGAAGTGGAGTCTATGTTCCCAGCCTGGGTGGGGGGTGGCCTGAATCTGGGGGTCTTTATGATAAAGTCATCCAAGAACTGGTTCAGGGGCCCCCACCTCTCCTTAAAGTGGATCTGAAAGCCTGGAAGGTAGGCTCTGAAGCCCCCCCGAAGCCAGCTGTGGACCCAAGAAGCCCCAAAGAGAAGCCAGGATCCAGAGAGAGTAGGCCAAGGATAAAGGCAAGCCTGACTGCCAAGGGTACCCCAGTGAGAACTGTGCCATCCACAAGAGGGAAGGACTGCTCCACTCTGACTGTGCCTGCCACCCCGGAGGCTCCCACACATTCATGCTCAGAACCCAGTTCTGACAAAGCCAGGGTGTGCCTGGGCAAGGGCAAGAGAACACTCCGGAAGCCCCAGAAGGTCCCATCCATTTACAAGCTGAAGCTGAGACCCAGAATCCGGCCCCGCAGAGACCACAGGCCTGAGAAAAGACCTTCCAGAATTCCCAAGCCACTGGCCTACCTCTGCCTGGGTCCAGCCAGGACAGCTCCTGGAAGCAGGCTATTGAAAGCTACATTGGGTGGCAAGGGAGGGGGCACCTGCCAGGTGGATCGAGCCNGTGAAAAGGAGGAGGAAGAGAAAGAGAAAGAAGCCAGCATCTCATTGGAGCACAGCTCCCAGGTGTCAGTGAGCCAGGAGTCTCTGCAGCTTGATGGAGCCCCGCTTCCACCTGAGGAGGAATCTTGGGTCTGAAGAGCCTGCAGATGGGGAGGACCACAACAAAACATATGCAGTGCAATGTGGGCGTGAGGAAGGATGGTCCCTCACTCAGCACAGGGCTGTGTCCAGGAGTGGGTTTGAAGACCCCATCTCTTCAGTTGAGCAAAAGGGCAGCCCACACCTTCCATTGCAAGCCAGCATCAGTGGAGAGAGTCCATGTCATATTCTAGCCCCCAAGAACAACTCCTCGGCCTCTGGACATTTCCACAGCTGTAAGTTATTAAACACACATGGGTCTGGCCTTGAGCCTCATCTTTTGGGGTCCTTTCCCTAAGACTGTCGAAGTGTAGAGAGGTGCGGNTTCAAACGTTGTCTCTGCTGGAGGTGATGGAGACTAGGTGGAGGGAGCTGTCAGCAAGGGAGGCTTCCTACCAAGTCCTGGTGGTCAGGACCGTGGACAGCGACAAGGCGTCTGTGCACAGGCTCCTGAAGGCCACCCTTGACATGGACTTCAAAGATTTGCCCTGGTCCTGAGAACAGGGATCACTCAGGGTGAAGAGAGCTGGTTGATGGAATCCATCACACTTCTGTGTCTAANNAGCTATGCTTGGAGGCCCTAAATTTGACCCCTGACTGGGAGGAAGATGCAGAGGCAGTTAGGATTGAGTCTTCCAGGCAGCTGTGATGGCAGGTGATGTACCCTGTGTGGCTGTGATTAGCTGGAGGGCAGAGTTATATCCAGTACCTTTTCCCTTTGATCCCTGGGTTGACCTGGACTTTGGGGGTGGGGAGCCCCACTCTTTACACATAGCACACGTGCCCTGCAGGGAGACCCACTCCTCCCTCCATGAGCAACAGCGCTGACACTGAGGTAGAGAAACGAGGGAAAACACTCCCTGATTTTTAATCTGACTTCCAATAACAGCTCAATGGGTGTCACACANACGTCCAGACCCTGTGTGGGAAACCCTGGTTGGGGAGGGGAAGGACGGAGACTCAGAATGGGGGTGGAGGGACCTGAAATCCAAGGCTTGGGATGAAGAGGAAAGGGTGAGGGGGGCTACATTCCAATGGCTCCCCCAGTGGGGGCAGCCAGAGGCCTGGACCCCCCACCATCCCCTCAAGTGCCTCCGAGTTGGGGAGTGATCGGGCACATGAGATGCTGCCATCTTTACCCCATGCCCTGTGGAACCAGGGGCGGGGTTGCAGGAGAGGAAAGTGGGCACCCCTCTTCCTTACCCTCCCAGCCACTCTGAAGTGTGGGGAAGGGGAGCCACCACCTCTGTTTCAGAGGGAGGCTCAGAGAGAGCAAGTCGCTAGCCCAAAATTGTGCAGGGCAGCAAGGACTAGAACCCAGAATGCTGGGCTGCCCATGGTCAGGGCCGCTGCTGTTGTACTGCAGTGCCCCCGCTGGGTGGAGGGAGTGAGATTCAGTAGGGGAAGCAGAAGAGAGAATCATGGATTCCCTCCCACACGGGAACACCATAAATTCCCCACCCCCACCCCCAGATTCCTCCCCATCACCTCTCTGGGTACCTGATTTCCTGGTCTGTGCACTGCAGCCCTGGAAAAGGCTGGGCATCCATTGTACCCTTCTTAACAAAGGGTCCTTATAATCCTCCCAAGTGGACCAGGGCTGAGGCTGAGGGTTCAGCCTCAAGAACTCTCTTCGGCCGGGGCAGGGGACGTGGCACCACCACTACTTCCTTCCTCCCTCCAAGTCCCCCATCAATCCCTCAGGCCATTCCTAGAATCTCCATTATTATTATTTCTAAATCGGTACAAAACTGACAGTGATCAGCTCCGGTGACGAGAGGTAGAAACCCGGCCAGGCAGCCGGAGAAAACGGGGTGGGTGAGTTAGGGCATAGGGCCAACCTGGTGTTGGGACAAGGGGTCAGATCCTGAGGGCCTCCACCTATGGGTGAGGATGCATGCCTATCTCCCCCAGGCACAAGAAGCTCCCTTATTCTTTTCTCGGCTCTGCCCCTACAAAGACTGATCAAGACAACCTGAGACCTGATGGAGGCAGAGTCTTAGGCAGTTGGACTGAGGTGGGACGGGGACACAGGATTATCACTGGTATAACCTGACCCCCTCCTGGGCACCACCTTGCCCACCACCACCAGACCCCCACAACTCAACGTCCCACAGCATAGCAGACCATCCCAGTGCAAGAGGTAACAGAGAAGTAGGACCTAGCATCATGGAGAGAAAATTATCCTTTGGGGAATTTCCTCTCCACACGGTCAAACAAAATAAAAGGAATTTTAGCCCGGGGGCAATCTGGCTTTGGGGTCAGGAACGGGGAGGGGCACCCGGCAGGGACCATTGAGTTAAGGCTGGAAGGTAGGTGGTTGCGTCTCTGGGGGCTGCTGGGCAGGGAGGTCTCCCTGGATGAGGAAGAGCTCTGCCTTCTCTCCCTGACGGCTGTGGGACCTCAGCCCTCGGACCTCTTGGCTTCGGTCCTCGGGCCACTTGCATCTCTCTGCCCTGTGCCGGTGGCGCTGCCGGCGAGAAGGCCTGGCATCACAAAGCTGCCAGGACCTGCGACAAGGGGATAAACGAAATGAGAGCCCTGTGAGCGGAGCTGGGGGACAGAGAGGGACACTGGAGGGAAGACAGGAAAAATGAGAACGGACAGACACTTGAGAGGACAGACATTGGAAAAGGAGACATGGGGCAAAGACAGACACACTGTGGGGAAGATGAGCAGGGGCCCGGCCAAGACAGCACCTCCTCACCCCACTTTCCTTTTCACACCCCTACCCCCTCAGCCCACAGACTGTGGCGCCTCCCCGGGCCGGGCACTACACTACAGCACTGAAGGTGGCTGTCCCAGGGAGACCCAGGTCGGAAGAGGAGGACTGGGGAGTGGCGGGGAGGCTCCCTCTCGCCCTGTGATTCTCGTGGGGGAGGTGTGTGGCTGCGGGGGTGCTTCAGGCCGGGAGCCCAGAGTTCTCCTCCGGGGGGGTTCCCCGCTCTAGCCCAGGTGTCCCGAGGGAGGCTGGCCCCGCCCTGCCCTCCCTTCCGCTGGGACAGTGCTGCAGCAGGGCGCACGCGGCGTCACATGATGGCGCAGCGGTTGCGGCGCAGCGCGCCCTGGAAGCGCAGGGCGGCGTGCACGTGTTTGCAGCGGGCGCAGCCCACACTCTTGAGCAGCTCGCTGAAGAGCAGCAGGATATGCCAGTTGTACTTGGCCGAGCACTCCACGTAGCCGCACTTCCAGGTCTTTCGCACCAAGTGCGACACGTTCCAGCGCGGAATCACGCGTCCGCGTTGCAGGTCGCGTTTGTTGCCCACGATGATGATGGGCGTCTCCGAGGTGCCGATCACCCTGCGGATTGAAGCAGAATTCTGAAGACGCTACCAGTCTTGAAATCATTGGACTCCGCGCTAGCGTGTACTCTGTTCCAAGTGCAGCCCCAATCCCTTGGGGAAGTCTACATCTCTAAAGAGAACGTCTTTGGATCCAGAAAAGTCGATACTATTGTTCTGTCTATTTCACAGACAAGGAAACTGATCTGAGGCTTATATGTCAACTGATTNGAGGCCATGTACCCCCAGCCCCTGCTCTTCACCATTAGTGTTGCCANATCATAAGTAGGGGTCCCAAAATGAGTCAACAGAGGTGGGGTATGTGATCCACACCTGTAATTACAGCACTAGGGAGGCCCGAGGCAGGGAAATTTTGAGTTCAAAACAGCCTGGCTACATAGTGAAGCCTTGTGGAAAGAAAAGAAAAA
>LZPO01034948.1:85320-102798 GCA_001675575.1 Neotoma lepida
TGTCCCCCTTTTTTGGAGACAGGATAGCATTAGGGCATCCACTGAGGCAGCACTGTCACACAGCTCCTCACCTCGTCTCCAGGATCTGCTGACGGATAGTCTTGACGTACTCAAAGCTGTCAAAGCAGCAGATGTCATAGACCAGGATGTAGGCGTGGACGCTCCGGAGTCCCCTGCAGCAGGCGTCTGCCCACTCCTGCAACACCCCCAGCCAGTACCACAGTCAGAGCAGCCATGAGGCCTTCCAGCCCCCAGCCACCCTGTCAAACAGACAGTGTTCTCACCTACCACCACACCAGAGTTTCCTATCCCACCTCCCCGACAGAAGGCCAGGTTCCCGTGAACACAGGTGCTCAGAGCTGTAACTTCCCTTCCCAGCTAAGAAAGAGCAAGTCACAGGCTGACTGACTTCCTGGCCCACCACACTATCTTGTGAGGATCTGGAGATTAGCTCTGTCTGATCGATCCATCCATCCATCCCGTCAAACCATCCAGTCCCGTGTTCAAAGTGCATTTATGAATTCCCCTAAGAGCACAGCCCTGACCTAGTGGTTGTACCTACTGTAATAATATCTTCCAAGGCTTAGATGAAGCCCCCGACCTCGCCCCAGGACAGCCCGGATTTGCCACCCTTCCTGCAAGCAGAAGACTGTGCCCATCCTCTCGGTGTCTGAGGTCGTGGATTATATCTTGGTTACAGCTATCCTATGTCTGATTCCTCACAACTGCAGTGAGCACCCAAGAGGGCCAAGACCCTGCTTTTTTTGTTTTGTTTTGGGGGGGTTGTTTGTTTTTGTTTTTAGCTTCTTAACCGCAGTAATCATGCTGGTAAGCNCTCTCCATGGTGCTGAAAACTACGGCATCCGCAACCAAGAACAAAGTAAATCCTATCCCTAACTTAACAGCCCTTGGGGTGCAGCCTGNAAAAAAAAGCGACCGGAAGCATAAAGGGGCAGAGTTGCGGGGGAGACAGAGAAGAGGCCTACCTAAGGAGTCCCAGGAAGACGGGATTGTTTCGTTTGCTTTTTTGTTTTGTTTTAAAGACTAAATCTTCCTATGTAATCCAAGCTGGTCCTGAACTCTTGGTCCTCCTGCCTCTGCCTCTCAAATGCTGGGATTACAAGCACGCATCACCATACCTAGCTTGGCTATTTGAATTTTTTAAAAATATTTTTGTCTGTGAGAACTTCTCATGGAGGGTTTCAGCTCAAGATGAATAGGCCCTTGGAAAGGTTAAATGTGCTGATGAGAAGGTTCCCTAAGGATTAATTAGATAGTTAATCTGCCAACGGACGTAATTGCAAAAAGATGTTCAGGAAGACAGCGTGCGGAAAGGAGGTCCCTGAAGCTTCGGGACAAAGGAAACCAGGGCCTCTTCTCATGAGGGCCCACAGGAAAGAAAGGGAGGAAAGGGACCCAGTACCGTCACAGGATACAGTCTGGCATGTGTCGGGGCTCTGAGCTCCATCTCCAGTATACACAGCGACCAGAAGACTGGGGAGGCATAGCTCCAGGCCCAGCCTACATGCGGTTGAGGTAAGAGTTTCAGCTGAAGTAGAACGGGGCAGACGACTTGGGTGGCAGCTGTGGATTGTGAAGTCTGACTTCAGAACGGCACTTCCAGCTCAAAGGCTGGGGAGNCGCTGCAGTGGATTTCCCTGGGGAGATGATGTGGCATCTTTGTGCTGAGGTTTTAATTTTTGGTGCAAAGCAGGATGCAGAGGAGAGATCTAAGAATGTAGGAAATCACAAACCTGCTTCCTCCCAGACCAGGGAACACTGGGTTTGATGGGACACCATTACCTCCAGGGTCAGGGGCCTGCATGCCTAACTCCTCTCTCACCCCACATGGGGAATGGAGACCCCTGGGAGGAGAGAGGGAGGATAGGTTCTATTCTGCAAGCCCTCTGCCTGGCTGCTGGAGAGAGGCTGCCAGACTCTGAGGGTGACAGCCCCACCCCTCCTCCAACATACTGCCTCAAGGGGACCCCAGGATGCCTCCCACTCACTCCTCTCAGGAGGCTCCTAAAAGGGAATGGCAGAAAGCTCCAGATTGGCTGGGCTGTCCCTCCACTCCTTGACTGAAGGGAGGAATGGAGAAAACTCAGCTTTCCTGCTACTGTGTTCCATGTGGCATTCTAATTTGTTCTCCCAGAGGCCNTCTTTGGGCTGTATTGAGTCAAGGGATGGACTGAACACACAGGGCAGGGTAAAGAATGTGCTTATCATGCACAAAGTCCTGGGCTCAATCCCTGGCTGACAAAGTCAGAGACAGAGGAGGAGAAATGGGAATTGAGTCTAGCTCCAGAGATATAGCTTAAAGGGGCTCAGCCACCTGGCCTTAGTCACTCGTTTTCAGGCATCTCCTTTGGCAGGGTGCATATGCCCTCTAACTTCAGCTTCCTGCTCTGAAGGAGAAGGGACTGTGGAAGGTAGCAGGCTCAGACTCAAGGAAGTATTTTATTTTATTCCTAGAAAGCGGCTATCAAGATTCTTAAGGTTGATATTTGATTACAGAGCTTTCAAGATCCCTTCTTAGGACTTCTGTACCCTAAGCCCCTTAACTGTGCTCCAGTAGTGGAATCTTTGAGATCTTAGCATCTAATACAAGGTTCAATCAAGAAAAAAAGGGTCACCAGGTGTGGTGGCACACACCTGTAAGTCCAGCACTTGAGAGGCAGAGAGGCAAGTGGATCTCTGTGAGCTGGAGGCCAGCCTGGTCTATATAGTGAGCTCCAGGATATTCAGGGCTATGCATGTAGAGAGACCCTGTCTCAAGAACAGAAGGAGGAGGAGGAGGATCACACAAGCATGGTGCTACATGCTTTTAATCCTAGCACTTGGAGAAGTAGAGACTGGAGATTTAGGAGTTCAAGGTAATCCTTGGCTATAGAAAAAGTTCTGGGTCAGCTTGAGCTACACAAGACCCTGTCTGAAAAACAAAAATAAAACCTCCAATAATAAGAACCCAAAACAAGCAAATGATATTAGTAGTTCTCACAAAACAAAACAAAATGAAACCAGAAACATAAAAGCCTTCAATATATAGAAAAATACACAACTTCACTCACAATCAGAAATGCAAACACAGACCACACCGAGAATATTCTCTCTCATGTTTAGGGCAGTGGTTCTCAACTTTCCTAATGCTGTGACCCCTTAATACAGTTCCTCGTGTTGTAGTAACCCCCAACCATAAAATTATTTTGTTGCTACTTCATAACTGTAGTTTTGCTACTGTTATGAATCATGCTGTAAATATCTGTTATGCAGGCTATCTAATATGTTACCCCCCCAAACGGGTCATGACCCAGGTTGAGAACCACTGTTCAAATGAGTGTCAAAAATCCCAGAGTTTCATAGGATACACATACAACTTTTAGAGAAGGGACTTTGGAGACACCTTCCAAATTCCATGTCTATTTATCTTTTGAACTGACAATGCCATTTCCAGTAACTGATCCTGCAAATATAGTGACCTATGTACAAACTGACCTATACATGAGGCTGTTAATTCATTTTGGCATTGACCCAAATGGTATAAGATTGGAAACCACCCATTTGCCCAATAAGCGGGGAATCCATGAAACTTCATAGTGGAGTTTTGAGTAGCCACGAGAAGAGACTGAGGATGTCCTCCAGACAGGAACAGGAAATAGTAGCTCCAGTTATAATGTTAAGTGTGGTGGCGCACACTTTTAATCCCACAATCGGAAGGCAGAGGCAGATGCATCTCTTTGAGCCTAGCCTACATAATGAGCTCCAGGACAACCAGGGCTACAAAACAAAACAACAACAACAACAACAACAAAAACCCACAAATACAAAACAAAATAAACAAAAACAAAAATGTTAAGTTACAGAAGCAAGGGCCAGGCTTGGAGGTGCATGCCTGTAATCCCGGCTACTCTGAGGACTATGCAGGAGGATCAAATTCNAGGCCAGTTTGGGCAACACAGCNATATCCTGTCTCTTAATGAAAACAAAGTAGAAGTCTGGGCATGTAGCTCGGCAGTAGAGTGCTAACTTACCATGTGTGAGACTCTGGGTTCTACCCTAAGCACCAAACAACTACAGCCCAAAGCAAGACACAGGGCATTGTGGGGCTTATTTTTATGGACAGGGGAGATGGACTGAAAATATGGTTTCTTACTTGAGTGTCAATGAACCATCAGTGAGAATGGCTAGGGAAAGTAACCATAGGGTGAGGGGCAGAAGTGGGCCACCCATTGCTCTGGGCCACAGTTGAGGCNTTTAAACTGCATCTGACCCACTCTGAAATTAGTAAAGATAAATACCCAACTGAACGTGAAAAGAGTAACTTGGGCTTGGAGCCAGGTTTCATCAAAGTTTCCAAGTGAGAAGCAGAAGGTCCCGGCCTGGGACTCACTGCCCTGACCTCTCAGGCACACTGTAGATCACATGCTTGGATCAGGTATCTCCCTGGGGTGCTGAGTCAAATAGTCACAGCAGGATGGACCTCGGTTGGGGATGCTGAGACACTGTTGAGCTCATCAGACCCCAGCCAGAGACAGCTGAATTTGCTGTCCCAGCTNGCCAGGGATCGTTCTTGTCTCTATGATGTACCCACAAGCCTCTGCATTTTCTGGCCACAGAACTCTGCAGTGAGCAAACACATCTGCTTCCCCTGCAGCCAACTTCCTCTCAAGCCAGAGGGAGAGAGAGGTGTAGAGGCCCTGGTTCTGAAAGCTGGGGAAGGTGCCTGGGGGTGTGGACAATGGAGGTGGTTGAATCTAATATGCAAGGGGCCCAGAGGCAGTCCTGAGGCTGGGGAATAGGGTACCAGAGAGAATAAGCCTTGGGCAAAAGAGCTGACTGGGGTCTCCNGAGTCATTGAGAACACAGCCCTTCTCAGGTCTCAGTTTGTCCTGCTGACCCTTCTACAGNTGACAGTGAGGGCGTGAGGCCATGGCATGAGAGCTCAGCGTAAGAACAGGCAGTTAGTGTTATTTGCTCATCTTCCACTGTCTCTACGTTGTCCAGACCTTCCGTGACCCCATACACCTGAGTATGCTAGNCCCTTCCAGTCAGGGCTGCCTTAGCTCTCTCATCTCCTTCAATGGCAACATTCATTACACTGTATAATAACTGTTTGTCTTTTCTCACCAGACTATGAGTTCCTTGAAAGCAAATTCCCTATCNGATTTTGCTGACTATTCAGTCCTGGTGCCCAGTGCAGGGCCTGGCACACATTAAACAGTCATCAAACATCTTCGAAATGTACTAGCACACAAATGAGCNGCTTCTTGGGATGGTTTTAAGGAGGGAGGCCCATGGCNTAGTGTAGAGTTCCTGGCCGTGGGGCCAGTGCAGGAGAGCTAGAGAGGGTTAGAGTCTCCCCTCCCCCATTGCCTGACTGCCTACNTGGGCAGCTTACCTGCAGTGTGTTGACAGGGAAGGCGCTGATGGGTGGAAAGTCCAGGATCTGGAGGTCGTGCACATGGCCGTTCATGACCACAGCAGGCAGGTAGAGGCGGCGGGCGGTGGTGGGCACACAGACCTCGCTGAACTCGTTGTATAAGAATTGGCGCACGATGGCACTCTTGCCCACACCTCGCGCCCCCAGCACGGCCACCCGGTAGGTGGAGACCATGCCTCCCGCCCCACTCCGCCNCCGCGTCCTTGCCTGGGGCTCCTCCGGGCTGCATATTCCAGGGGCTGGGGGCTCAGCCACCGTCAGGACCAACCATTGCTCCCTCTGCTTGCCTCTGGCCCTCTTCGGCCACCACCTAGACTGGGGGACAAGAGGTGGGCTCAGTGCTCTGGCTCCTCCCTGGACCTGTGCTGTTATCTTTCACCTCTGCATCTTTAGTGAAGGTGTCATTACCACCTGGAAAGCCTCCCTTTTCCAGAACCCCTATCTCAATCTATTCCCCAAGCTTCTTTGTCTTCCTTATCCATTTTTCCTGCAGCCCCTGCTGTGCACCATGGCCTGACTCCCCTCAACCAAAGCATACTCCGATGCATAGTGGAGACAGCACTAGACTTGGATTCAAATTCCAGTCCCAGCCCCAAGCCTGGGATAAACGGCAACTCCTCTTGGTCTCAGTCACATCCTGACGAACAAGTGCATTTCAATGGAGGCCCTCTTGGCATCCTCGGGGGAGGAAACTCTTTCTGTGCAGGACTCATATTCCGGACATCTTAATTTTGTGGCTCTCAGGAGATAACGGCACACAGCAGTCTCCAGTTACCATGATGACCCAAAATGCCCCCAGCATTTCCCAAAGTCCCACTGAACTAGATGATTGCATTGACTCTGGAGAGCAACACAGTTGAGCACTGGCTGCTAGCCCGCCCACACGGTTATCCTTGGTCAATACAATACCCCGAAGGGAAAAGTATTCCTATTTGCACTTCAGAGAAGAAGCTCCGTGTGCCCCAAACCACACAGCTACGAACTGCAGCTACTTTCTACAGGTTGCTGTGCTTATGTTTAAGCTTGGTGGCTCTAAACAGTGACAGGTGAAAAGCAGGGTCTGAGCCTCTGACAACCCTTGGAGCTCAGAGGGCCTGGCAGCACACTGCTGCTGCCCAGGAAGGGGCTGGACTTTGAGATGAATTCAGTAGCTTTTTGCTNGCTCAGTGCCTGTGACTTTTAGAGCTTGGACATAAAACCCAGCTTTGATTATCTTTTAGCTGTAGGTCTATGGGTAAAACACCTGCTTTGGAACCATGCTCTACACATATGTAAAGTNGAAACAACANCCCCCATTTCCAAGANACCTAAGTAAATCTCTTAGCTGGAAGGAGACAATCTTCCTCCTGGAAGATTGAATGATGATCAGTTAGTAAATGGGTACAGGGAGGTAGGTTTACTAGGTTCTGATGGTGCCATGGTTTTCAGTCTCTGTGTGTGTATGTGTTCTGGGAGATGCATGTTCTTTTCATATATGCACAATTCATAGCTGAATGTCCCCTAGGATGTCCTGGTTCAAAGCACTCAATCTATGGGTATGTATGCATGCGCAATGGTAAATAAAAGACAGGGCTTGGAGGGAAAACCATCANGGTTTGANTCCCAGCTCTGCCATTCACCTAAAGTATGACCTTGGCCAAGAAACTTCATAGGTATTGTGAGGTTGTTCACGGAAAGCCCAGTGCCTGGCACAGAGTAGGTAAGCAGCGAACAGTGGTTACTGGTCATCTAAGGTTTTCCCTGACGCTCAGTTGGATCTCCTGGCAATCTTGGAAGGGGTCACTATTTACTGTTGCANGGACTCACATACTTATAGGGTGTGTGCCTGGGCACCCATGTGCATGTATGTGATGCCTTTCATTTTATTGAAGAAACAAACCACCANCAACAAAACAAGACCCCAGACACTCAGGGAAGCTAAGTCTAGGACTCTAACCTCCTTTGTGCCTCATGCATGTCTCTGTCCCAACAGGTGCTCATTTGCTGAGCCTGCTCCCAGCCGAGACAGGGCCAACCCTCCACCACATGAGTCCCTTCAGGTCCTTAGGCCTCTGGGGCATCTCTGGAAGCTGCCAGCTTGGCAAAGAGACTCAGCTGGGTTAATTACATAACAGCACAAACAGGTGGGGATGGGGGAGTCCTGAGCAATAAGAGAGGGCAAAGAACAAGGAAATCGAGTCCGGAGTCATTCTGGGTGTGGTGATTTGGAGGTTTCAGGATGTACCCTACCTGCAGATTCTCAAGCCCCNAAACCAACTCTTTCTTAGTAGTAGCAGAAACAAAAACCAGGTACAGTCTGGGAGTAAGGAGTGGGTGCAAGAACTGCCCCCCTAGGCACGGGCCAGCCTCTGGAACTACCAGGCCTAAGTGTGGCCCTGTCCCCAACTCAAAGGGGACAGATATCCCCTCNTTCTTCCCAGGCACAGATCCTGGGTCTAAGCTTTTTACTAAACCCACATGCCTAGTTATGTGGGGGTGAAAGGTCTGTCCCAGGAAGCAGGGCCCAGGACCCCTGAGCTTCCCCAGGGCCTGCATTCTGCAGTCATTCTGCAGACAGCTCCCGGCAAGAGANAGGGGTCACACACTCAGGCCACAGCCTCTTTCCAGTCCTTCCCCCGGCCTGGACTTGGGTCTCTACCTCACACTGGGGAGGTCAAGGGCTTCTGAGGATCCTAAAGGCCGGGTCTTAAGTCCTCGCGCGGTGTGTCCCCACCACGTTNGCGTGGGGGTGGGGGCACCCGCGGATGCCGGGCTCCCGATGACCCAGTGGCAGGTGTGGGGGCTGCAGGAACCCCGCTGGCTTCGGGCCCCAGCTCCACTCCCGCGGCCGCTTCCCCGCCACCTCCCAACCCCTGCCATCGGGCCGCCCCTCACCCCGCGGCCGCCCCGCTCCTCCTCCACCCGCTTACCCGGGGCCGTCCCGGCTGCCTGCCCCCTGCCCTGGCCGGCGCGGCCGCGCTCCCCCCGGGCTCCGGCGCTGCCTTGGGCTCCCCCGCCCGGGGGGAGAGTGAGGGGCGCCGCCCGCGGCCCGGGCGCGGCGGGCTGGGGCGCGGGGGGCCGCAGCACTGAGGGTCGCTCAGCTGCTCGCCCTGCGGAGCGCGCCGCCCCACTCGCACCGGCGGAGGGGGAGGCGGGCGCGGGGGTTCCGCTGGGTCCCCGAGCCCGACGGATTCACTCGGGCGCCGCGGGACCAGCTCCCTAGTCCCTAACCTCGACCTTCATCTCCCTCCCGACTCTCCCCCGGGGAAATGTGGCTCGAACCCGGAGGAGCTGTAGGCGGGGACCGGAAAGGCCCCGGTGCCTGTGGCTTCATTGCGATTCCCTGCCCTCACAGCCACTCACCCTGCCCCCGGCTGAGCTCTTGGTCCCCTCCTCCCCACGTTCTGTCCTTCTGACCCTTACCGGTCTAGTCAGTCAGTGACTGGCAGGTGCCCAGCGTGTCTTGCCCTGGGTGCTGACATCCAGGTTCTTGCTCCTCCACCCCTAGAGGACAGAGTAGAGGGTGGTCACTCTCACCCTTCACTGCGGCAGGGAACAGCAGGCCAGGCTAGCGCCAAGCAAAGCTGGTCTCCTGCCAAAGCATGACCTCCACTCCTCTAAAACTGCAGTCCCTCCTCTCTGTGAGATAGATGCCAGTATTTGCCAGGCTTGAGGGTGCAGTTTCTCTTTTATTTATTCTCAAACAATCCTCACCAACATATTTTTATCAGTAGGTAACATCCCGGTGTGGTAAGAGCTTTGCCTAAATCCTCAAGTTAAATCCTCAGAACATTCTATGAAGTAGNTTCTGTTTCCCCCCCATTTTACAGATGAGATCACTGAGGTTGAGAAAAGATGAGTAACTCCTCGTACTTAAATGCAAAATGTGAAATGCAAAGGCTGAGTCATTAGCTAGGCAGCTATGGAAAAGCTCAGCAGAGGACTCATAGTCCAGTGCGGGAGTCAAAGATAAATCGCTGTGTTAGAAGTCAAGGGTCTGGGAGGGCTGAGCAGGTGGGCCAACTCTTTAGAGGGGCCAGCGGAGGCTTGGAGCAATTGTAGGGGCTCGAGGAGAGAGTCCAGAGACCTGACAGAACCCCACACACTGGAAGAATGGGGTCGGAAGATATTGGGAGAGGTTAACACAAGGTCTCTGGCTGCAAAATGTCATCCTGTTCAGGTGCCTACCGCTAAGCATGAGGACCTGGGTTTGGTCCTTAGCATGGGACAGAGGGAACTCCCACACATCCTCTGACCTCATACTGTAGCTTTTGTGCCTTCTTGACTGTTTCCCGGCCCCCAGAAGAGTCTCAGAGACCCTGTTCTAGTTCTTTTCTTGGTGTGGCAAATACATGACAAGAGTGCTTTAAGGGAAATAGGGCTGATTTTGGCTCACGGTTTATGGGGACCGTCTACTGTGGCCAGAAGGCAAAGCAGTGGGAATGAGAAGTGGCTGGCCCTATGTGGACAGCCAGGAAGCAGAGATGAATGCTACGTTAAGCTCGATTTTCCCCTTTTACCCTTTTATTTAGTCCACGGGACGGTGCCNCCTACATTCAGGTNGGTTTCCCCCTTCAGTTAAACTTCTCTGGAAACACCCTCTCAGGCACACCTAGAGATGAGTTTTCTAGGTGTTTCCGAGTCCAGTGATGTTGATGATGAAGACTCTCACTGACCCAAACCACCAGGAGTTTGTTCTCAGTCCTGTACTGGATGGATAGGAAACAGNGAAGGGCTCTGAAGCAGGGCATCACAGTTGGGCATTAAATGCCTCTATGGTGTCTACGGTGGTGAGGAGAAACTGGTCTGTATCCATCCACTAAGGGTTTTTTTTCCCAGTTGGAACTCCGTCCTCCTCCAAAGCTTTCTATTACCGTGGGCTCCAGCTATCTTGCAGACCCTCTTTCCCTTCTCCCTTTGGGCTCCATGTTTTGGGCGTTTTCCCAACTGATGTCCCCATCTCTGCTGTGCAGAAAGTGCTGTGGTCATAAGCCTGGCTTCCCAGGCAGACAGCTCTGTATTTGACTCCAGCCCTGTCCTGTCCTGTGTGATTGGAGGCAAGAAGGAAGGAAATTCTATCTACGAAATAGATTCCAGTCCTTCCCCGCACTGATGCAGACGGGACATAAAGGAGCCAAGATGTGTGAAGTCTTTACACACTATGGAGCCCCGGTGTGTGGCCTTACCTTTCAGGGTGAACACCACCGGGGGAAAGCATTTCCATTTATTCTAGGGGGGCTCCTAGAGTTAGGATGTAGGCTTGAGAAAGGCTGAGGCAGTACCTGGAACAAGATTAGGACTGTGAAGGTCAGGGTCCCTCTTTCAGGGCACCACTTTGGGGCTGGGTGGGGATCAGATGTGACTGGCCCCAAGGGATTCCAGTGGAGTCGCTGACATCCTCTTAGCGTCATTAAATCATTCAGGATAGCCGGGCGGTGGTGGCGCACGCCTTTAATCCCAGCACTCAGGAGGCAGAGGCAGGCGGATGTCTGTGAGTTCGAGGCCAAGCCTGGGCTACCGAGTGAGTTCCAGGAAAGGCGCCAAAGCTACACAGAGAAACTCTGTCTCGAAAAACAAAACAAAACAACAACAACAAAAAAATCATGCAGCACACTTCTTTCTGCTGCATCTCAAAAGTCTTTCATCCTCATCTTGCCTGAGGATTGAAGCTTTCTGTTAATCCCCCAGGACATAGGTCCATTTCAGCTTCAGGGGGACTAGAAATAAGAAATCCAGCAAGGCTCTACCTTACAGATTATGGGACGGCATACCAGCCCTCAGTGGCATGTCCTTTAAAGCATTGCTTTTATTTAAAAAATAAAGTGGCAGTATCTTTATAAAATGGTCTATTTGCCTGAACTGAAGCTAATTCATATTGCTTTGCTGANAGCCCATTTGGGCCTGTTTACTCTTCTGTGTCACTAGGATTACCTTGTTGAGAAAGTTCAAGGGGTTTGGTCCTTGGATCTGTCTGGCTTTGTGGCTCCTGTGGCTGTGGTTCAGCTGAGGATACCTGGTGGTTGAGGGGCAAGTTCACAAGCTGAGGTTCTAGGTGAGCAACTGTGTATGCCCTCTGTAGCATCTGAAGCCAGGGCATGGAAGGAGAAAAAGGCCAGATCCACCATGTCCCATTCATTACAGCCGAGGACTTCCACTGAGATGTCAGAGGTCAGCTGTGAGTGGAGTGTGAATGGAAAGAGAACCAGCTAATACTGAACTTCACCCTTCCATCCTCCATACCAACAGGCACTTCCTTAGTTAAGGTGTCGGGGTTCTGCCTGAAGGAGGATCTGATCCTTGAGATGGCAGTGCTGTCCCCAAACNATAGCTCTTCAAGCCACTTCTCCAAGTGAGAATGTAGGTCTGACCAACCTCCAACTGAGTCTTCCCCTCTTTGGCAGCATCAAGCATGGCAGAGCAAAAGCTAAATGAGAGACTGAGAAGGCAAGTTCAAAGCCAACTCGAAACTTTTCAAGAAACATCCTTGCTGCTAATACCATGTCTGGGGGCTGGCTGGGATTCTAGGATTAGTGTTCAGGAGATAGAAATGGGTAACAACGGGGGAGGTGTGATCTTTCCCAAGTGCCATACCAGCTATTAAAATAAACAGGCNCTTGCTTCTTAGAGCTGAGGGTGGCAGGGAAAAATCAGGGTCCAAGCAAGACCGGAAGTACTAATGCATGCAGTGGGAGGATGAGGAAGGCCCAGGCCAGAGAGTCCTCAGAAACAATGTACCTGAGGCCCATCCCAGGGGCAGACAACAGTGTCAAATCTGAAAACAGGTTTAGGTTGGGGGTGGGGGTCGGGGGTGGTCAGCTGCTGTGAGCATATGGCCATCCTCAGGACTTAGCAAAGCTGGATAGTGAGTAGGAGGGAAGAACCTTTTATGGAGTGCAAGAGGAAACTGCCATGCAGTCCGATGTGCTGCCACATCTCCCCTGAAGAGCAGGTATCTCCCCTGAAGAGCAGGTGATGCTGAATTCAGATGGGCACCGAGTGCTTTACCATTCTACCACAACACAAGTATTATTGCAGATGAACAGGCACAAGCCTCTCCCTGCCGCTGAGTCCTGACTCAACACTAACCTTGGGTATTACATTTTTTTTTAAAAAGGGCTTTATTTATTGTGTCTGTGTGGAACACAGTCATGCCATGGTGTGTTTGTAGGCCAGAGGGCAACTTTTGGGAGTTGGTTCTCTCCTTTCCCTGTGCGGGTTCCAGGGATGTGAATTAGGTAGCCAGGTGCTTTTACCACCCTCACTTGACGCACCCATTGAACATGGTATCTGTCATTTCTGAAAGCTCTCCAGGTGACTTGCACCTATCTGGGACCCTCTAGGGGCTTTGCTTGACCTCATCCCAGATCTCAAGACTGCTTTCAGTAGCCTGACCTGAACTTCAACTTAGGGACCCTTTCTTTTCTAGGGTCCCCCTAGAGCTTGGAAGCCCAGCAGAGGGCCCCTAGTTGCCAAAGGCAGTTCATTGTCTAGATACCAAACGCAACTACTCTGAGCGACTCAGTGCTGAAAACTCCAAACTCTGTCTATACCTGTGAGAGATGTGCAGGGACTTGCCCAGGGGCTTCCTGAAGCAATACAAAATGGTTCTGGACTTCTCGGGCTGATTTCTTAAGCAGTGGCTATCCCATTTGCTTGGGAACATGCGGGCCTTGGCTTCAAGAAGCTTTTGCACCTCAGTGCTGAGNAACACATCCTGGGTAACAGGTACCATTCAGTAGCTCCGCTATGTTCCTGCCCTTGGCGATGCTGGCAGATACTGACAACCCAGGGGAACAAGGCCACTGCCATTCTGCCCAGTGTCCAGGGAACAGCTGCCAGAGACTGGCTCCCCTGCACACACCTTCCTGAAGTTGTGGTGACTTGAGACTTGAACAACAGGTGGCTTCCTGAGATTAAGGCTTTCCCTCAACCCTAATTTCATCTGGCTGAACCCCTGGAAAGGGTAGGGCCAGTAAAAAAAAGTTACTAATGTCTCTTCTCTGGCCAGTTATGTTTTGTCCTGGGGTGTCAGTCCTGAAAACATAGTACACACCACAAACTTTATTTTGTGTAAATGAGTTTATTGATGAATACACAAGGTCAAGTTTCCCACCGACCCCCCCCCCCAAAGAACAAATCCCAACAAGAACAGAAGAATAAGCATTCTTAGGGCAACTTTAACCCTCACACACCTGGCTCCAGCGTCCCAAGCTTCACAACACAGACACATGGACCAGGTTTGGCCGAGGACACTCAGGGAATCTGACCCCAAAGAGCTATGGTGTGTTTGCTTCCCTGCCCTTTGTACTCCAGCTTGCATCAGAGACATACTTAGACCAAGGACAGCGGATACAGGGGAACCTGACCCCTGCTCTCCCNATCTGGTTAAGCTTGAAAGGGGCCTGAAGGGAAGCTGTGGCAGAGGCAACAGACTGTCTCTTCAGGAGAGGCCCTTTCATGTGCAGCAGCGTCCCTCCCTAACTGCCTGGGGTGAAATGAGAGGTGGCATCCCATAGGGTCAGACATCACGGATCAGCTCAGTTAGGCCAGCAGAGAAGAGCAGCTGTTATCCATCACTAGAGAGGCTAAGAGGCCTCAGTTTCAGGGGTGGACACATCCTGGCATCAAATTGTTCTGCTTGCCCTGACATGTACTCTTCTTTCGGGAACTACAGTTTGCTTTGAGATGAGAAAACTGTGTTTGTAGTGTGAACCCCTACACTACTCATCTCCAACTGACTCCAGGAATGAGTCTCAACAGGGGAACTTTGTCAACTTGCTTTTCCACCCAACGTATCACCAACCTACCTGCCTCCCACACAACCCTGCANTATTTCCTATTCCCCACATGGTGAGGGAGGGATGTATTTCCTTTTCACCAGCCNGCAATCCGCTTAAAGATTCTCAAGGCTTATGGAACTTGAGAGAAGTTTTGCAACTGGAGGAAACAGGATCATTCCATACACACAGTTGAAGGAAGTTGGTCTCTGCTCTGATTTTCCACAACCTCTCCTCTGGATCCAGTGAGTTAGTGGTGAGTCCAGCATGAGGTCCTTGGATGCTGGCATGCTTCTGACTTGAACAGGGGACTCTGAATGGACCCTGAATACCAGGTGCCAGGCTGTGCCACACCTCAAACAATGTGAACAGTACTGAGCAGGGTAGTGGGTATGAGGCATTCTTTGATGAATCACACCAATGTGTTAAGGGAGGGAACTTCACATCCCCAGCCCTTTGAGAGATGACAAAAACTACATGGACTTCTGGGACGATCTTACTTTGCTTTGGAGCTTGAGTAGCATGGATGCAGAGCAGATCAGAGCTGGGGGACTGACAACCTCTCTCCACTCACTGGCTGGCCTCCAGAACTGTGGCTCTCGGAGAGCCTGGCAAATGGTAGCTCCATTTCACTCTGGTTACCTGGATGTGCATTCAGGCAACTGAGAAGATGTCAATTGCCACCTGTCACCAATGAGTGGTGAAGCACCAAACCCAGTAGGGAGTATGCAAAGAGCCACAGGCAGGCTCGGGAAAGGTGGAGGGCTTTGAGGAAGAGAACACCAATGAGCTAGCCATATGGGGAAGCTGATGGAGTTTCAGGGAACCAGCCTCAGCTCTGCTACTCAAGAGCTAAGAGGCCTTAGCAATAATAAACTTTTTGCCTGTTACCTTTGCAGAAAAACAAGGTTGGATAAGCCATTAAAGTCTATTTTAACTTTACAACGCTGACTTTAGATCTGAATTGGCCCTGAGGAACAGAGGGACGAAGGCTAGGGGAGGGCACTGTGGTTCTTATTCATCTCTCCTCAGCTTCCTCAGTCAGTTGGATTACTGGGGTAGTGCAGTGCAAAGGAACAGAGCTCTACCATCTCTCAGCTTTGTGCCTACAGGCCCAGTGTTCCTGCACTCCGAAACATCAATGAAGACCACCACTGCCAAGCATGGAGTCATCAAAGGAGACACCATGGAGCATAAAGGAGCTTGAAGGCCTGGCCAAGGAAAGACTTTGGCTAGAGGGGACAAATGAAAATGCAAATGACCAGGAGCAGGGTTGCCACAGAAGAGAACCCCCCCCCCCCCCCGCCAGAAGGGGCTAGGGCTGTACCTGTATCTCCTCCAAGACTGTGTTTGATGATGTCAGTTAACCCTTTCTACTCACTGTTCTACCTCAATTTCTCATCTGTACAAAAATATAAAACAGTAAGGTGCAGTTTATGTTTCAGTGACACTTTTCCTTGCTTTAATTAACTTGTTGCCTTTTCTGCTTGTGAAATGAGCTTTCGATTACAAAATATCAAACTACACTCAAAAGAGGGTGTAGAAAAAGCTAGCCATTGGCACAGCATGGAGAAGCTCACAAGGAAGGACTGAGAGCAGCAGCAGGTGGCAGAGTGGGGAATGATGGAAGCAGTGGTTACACATGTCACAGGAAGCTAACCTATCCAACAGGGTGAATGCTAATGTCAGCACAGGGCGAATGGTCACTACGGGGGTGGGTGGCGCAGTGCTCAGGCTCTACACAGCAGTACGACTTTTTTCAGTTAAGAGTTCTTGGTTTGCACCGATTTCAGGGTGGCTGGAGGGTACAGGACCCATTTATTAGTTTTTCAAAATGCTGTCGTAGACCTGATAGATGTACTGAGAGACTTCAGGGGCTCTACACTTCAGCGACAGCTGTGAAGAGGAGGAGAAAAGAGATCAGCATGGAAATGGCATTGGCTCCAAATGCATCCAAGCATTCAGGTTTAGACAGTTTCTGACATTCTGAGACACTCTATGATTGGAACAGCCAGAGAGCTCATGTTAATACAAACCTTGGATTTCAGAACTTCAGCTTGGTTGGTGTCAAGCTGTGCTGTGTGTCTCTCTACAGCCCATGTGATCCCAGGAGACCACTGTTCTGAGGCTCTGCCATNGGTGCAGAGTCTAGTACTGAGGAAACCCCTTTAACTTGGTGACAGTCCCTGTAGCTGCTGATCTCAGTTCCTATGTCTGATATGGATCCTTCACAAGGACCTAGAGTCATGTTAAGTAAAGGTCCATGGTACTGGTCCTTTCTATACCACCGAGGAAAGACACTTAGTATAACTGGACAGCAACTCAAGGCAGCTGCTTCGAGGTATTTTCTCCCTCTTTAGACAAAGGAATCAGGCACTTCTGCTAACACTATTCCTCCACCACCATCTCTTCTTCTAGTCCAACAATTATCAAATTAAACATAAAAAGATTCTCATGTTAAAGGACAAAACTTAAGCCCAAATTTGGATTCTTTAACTGTATCCGGGTTAAGTAAAATATTATCAAAAATAACAGCAAAGCATGCAAACTATATCCTATACATAGAAATTATATATATGTAACAGTTATCCTCCACAGTGTATTACTGTGAGATTTTACCTCTTTATTCTCTTTGTAGAGACTCTGGATGATTTATTGTAATACCCAAGATGAAAATACTTTGGGAAAAGAAAAGGTAAACAAGATTCTGGTCAACTCTGAATTTCCTGAAACACTAACATCCTAAAAACTGCAAGTTAGCTAGGTGGTAGCTCATGACTGAATCTCGGCACTTGGAAGGCTGAGGAGGGAGAACTGCTCTAAGTTTGGGGCCAGCCTGGGCTATAGAGTGAGACACTATCTCATAAAAACAAAGCACAGAGCTGGAGAGATGGCTCAGTAGGTAAAGTGGTTGCCGTACAAGCATGAGCATATAAGAAGCTGGACACAGTGACAGACATCTGTGATTCCAGGGTTAGGGAAAAACATAGATATGGTACAAGTTGCAGCTTTAGAGCTGTGCTCCCCTCCCCCCACTTTTTAGCATTTATCTGAGAATCATGTTTATAACCATTATTGCCTTTTTTGTTTTTGGTGTGTGCTGATGTTCATGTTGGTGTGTGCAGGTGTGGACATAGTTGGGGTCACAGGCTGACCTAGTTGTCTTCATCAGTCTCTACCTTATTTTTGAGACAAGGTCTCTCCCCTGATCCTAGAGCTCACCCATTTGTCTGGACTGACTGGTCAGCAGGCCGCAGGCCCCTCCTGTCTCGGCCTCCTCAG
>LZPO01034948.1:102872-115070 GCA_001675575.1 Neotoma lepida
TTGAGATCAGTAAAACCAAGATGTTGCTTTACGCGTTAGGTTTTATTTACTTTTTAAAATTTTATGTGTATGAGTGTTTTGCTTGCATGTATGTATGTATGTATGCTGTGTATGCCTAGTGCCACCAGAGGCTAGAAGATAGTGTCAGAGACCTTGGAACTAGAGTTACAGATGATTGCAAACTGCCATGTGGTTGCTGGGAACTGGACCAGGATCTTCCTGCAAGGGCAGCAAGTGCTCTTAACCATTGACCCATCCCTCCATTCCCCATGCCCAGATTTTTATTTATTGGGTGCTGGTGACCTGAATGAGGTCTTCCTCGTGATTGTGCAGAACCAGTTTATTGACTGAGCTATCTCCCCACCCACAATTCCCCAACTTTTAAATTTCTCACAGTACAGGAAATTCTTGTACCTCTTCCCCTATAACCTTTCCACTGCCAATGTGGAAAACTCTAGTGGGAGAATATATGCTTCAAGAGAGAGAAACAAGGAGACAACATTGAGGAGAGTTAACCCCCACGCTAAAGAGGGTTAGTACCTTTCCGCCAATATGGTGCTCTCTTCGCCCCNCCCCTTCCCTTAGCAAAGGTGGCAGTCTGTTCAGCGTAGCCCGGACCCTAGGTTTCACTTCTGTATGGCTCCTAGGAGGAAAGAAGCCTTCCCCAGGTTTTAGTTTTGAACTACTACCATGCTTATGTGATGTGTCTTCTTTACCAGCCACTCAGGAACACTGTGCCTACCCAGATCTACCAACAAGAGTCACCTGTCCTACTTAACCAAGTCAGGGAGACTCAATTGTGTAGGGACATGGCCTTACATTTGTAGGATATAAAGTTTTCCTTCCTCTCTTTCCTTTTTCAAGCAGGCTGGATTGATACTTGCAGCAATCCTCCTGCCTCTGCCTCTCAAGGGCTGGGATTACAGGAGAGTACCTCCCACATGGCCTAAATACCCCTTTATGAAATATAAGGATCAGACTGGGGGAAATACTTTATCAACTCCTTATGAGACTAGGGGTCCCTGAGTCTTCCATGTACTAATACTGCCTCAACCAGATATCTTTCCTCCTTAATGCTGATTGACTTGAGGCCTGAGCAGTAGTACAATGGGTGTACAGGATGACCAAAAGCAGGGGATGGATCTCAGAGATTCTGAAGTCTGGAGTATCACTTTAGAGAATGGATCAGACCCATGCCAAGTGCTTCCGGTAGTGTAGACATAGGAAATCTAGTTGCCAGAAGAACCTAGATTAGGGTGCATGGAAAAAAATACACTTATCATTTAAACTACAGTGGAAATTCTTTCATTTTATCCCAGCACTTGGGAGGCTGAGGCAGAAAGAATACTGTGAGCCCCTGGGTAACCTGGGCTATGTAATACACCTGAGGCCAACTTAGGCTACAAGACTGAGACACTGCCTAAAAGAGATGTGGGCATGATAGCTCAGGCTTGTAATCCCTACACTGTGGTGGTAGATACCGGAGGATCAGTAGTTCAAAGCCAGACTGGGCTACAGTGGATCTGTTTCCACAGAAAAAATAAAAATGAATGAACAAAAAGCACCCTACCCCACCAAGACTCCAAAACAGTAACAAAACCCCTCAGGAACAACAAAAAAGTTGTATGTATGGGTGAATGGAAGGTGGGTATATCTTAAAAAGGGATCCACAAAGACAAAAACCTCACTGTCTTCTGTTGTGGTTTTTTTTTTTGAGACAAGATCTCACTATATTTTCCTGACTGCTCTGGAACTCTCTATGTAAACTGGGCTGGCCTTAAACTCAGCAATCTGCCTGCCTCTGCCTCCTGAGTGCTGTAAAGGATTAGAGGTATGTGCCGCTAAGGCCAAGATCCAGCCTCCTTTTTTTTTATTCTTTTATTTATACTTAGTGTATTGAATTTACTCCTAGGGCACAGGTTTTTATTATTATTANTAGTAGTAGTATTTAAAATTGGATATAAGATTTACTAGTGAACATGACTGGTGAGGTGGGGATGAGTTTAACATAGTTAGAGTCTTCAAGAATGTAGGGCTTGCCACTTATCCAGGGGACCACACACAAATACCCTGACTCTCAGCCATGGAAGATAAGCTGCTTCTCAGCTACCATGTCTTCATGTGCATTAAACATGGTGAAGTTCCAGTCCTCAGAGACACAGATCTTATGGAGGCCAGGGAACTTGAACACTGACCTATGCAGGGCTTCAATCTTATTCTGCAGCTTAGTGCATATGGCCAGTGTGAACCCTGGCCACTGTTCCTGGAGACTTCTCAAGGTATCTTGCCTATACCTGTCTAGAGCCTGTCAGCCCCAGAACAGGATAACAGCTTGTTGATGTGGATGATACGAAAATGGTGGAGCTTTGAATATGAATACTATCTTTACCAAAACCTTTTAACCATATATTTGTTGGCATAAATACAAGTACTTCTAGAGCTTTAAAGTACAGGTGCGCATACCCATGAGACCCCCATGTGGCCATCAGGTGGAGTTAATTCACTTTTGCCTTCTTCCACCACAGGTCTAAGATGTAGCTCTTGGCATCAGGGATGCTTTGGCAGAAGCAAGGCTTTGTTGTGGTGGTCTGAATGAAAATGGCCTCTATAGGCTCAAAAAGAGTGGCGCTATTAGGAGGTGTGGCCTTGTGAAGGAAGTTTGTCACTGGGGATGGGCTTTGGTATTTCAAATGCTCAAGTCAGCGTTTCTCTTCCTACTGCTTGTGCATCTGGATGTAGAACTCTCAGCTCCTTCTCTAGCACCACATCTGCTTGTGTGCTGCCATGCTTCCCACCATGACAATAATGGACTTCTGAAGCTCTGAAACTGTAAGCCAGCCCCAATTAAATGTTTTCCTTTATAAGAGTTGCCAAGGTCAGGATGATGTAGCTTCACACAACAGAAACCCTAAGATACCTGTTCTCATCAAACCATTAACACTGGGTGGGGTGGCAGACTATGATGCCATCAGGATCTTTGGTAGCTTGAGGGAGGAAAAGACTAGGGAATAAATTTTTGTTTCTTCAGGAATATTTTTTTTCTTCTGTGTATTCTTCTGTTTTAGGGATAATTTGTTACTTTTCCTTAAGGATTATCTCAATGTGGCGTGCAAGCTCATACATGGGTTAACCTGACCATGAGCTCTGCAGGTGGGTGATTTATCTTTGTGCTTTGTTCACCTGGAAGTGACAGATGACCACACAATCTGCATCTACACCCTTATCTACTCTGCATTTTTAAGAATATGCAACAAGGGCTGGAGAGGTGGCTCACAGGTTTAGAGCACTAGCTGCTCTTCCAGAGGTTGTGAGTTCAATTCCCAGCAAACACATGGTGGCTCACAACCATCTATGATGAGATCTGGTGCCCTCTTCTGGCCTGCAGGCATACATGTAGGCAGAACACTGTATACATAATAAATATTAAAAAAAATTAAACCTGGCATCCCTGGAAGGGAATCTACTGCTCTTGGCTCCCTTGACTTTAGCAAGAGCTCTCCCCACAAGCNAAAAAAAAAAACCATGTGAGTTCTCAATTATTTCAAAATAAAGTATGTTTTAAATTGTTAGTTATATCTAAGAGAGTGAACAGCCCTTCTCAAACAATGTACTTTAGGAACCGTCAACAAACACCTGAACCTTAAATATCATTTGCCTATTAAAAAGTATCACATGCTTTTGAACAAATCTTTTTTCCCCACTTCTGGTACCAGGGGTTGAACCTAGGTCCTATTCTAGCTGACAGGTATTCTACCATTGAATGCTATTCCCCAGCCCTGTTATTGCTTTTTCCTTTGAGACAGACAGAGTCTCCCAGTCTGGCCTTGAATTCGTGATCTTCCTGCCTGAGCCTCTCAACAGCTGGGATCCCAGGTCTGTACCACCAGATCTAGTCTCACTAATTATTCTCAGATGTGTATAAGAGACAGGTCCTATTCTAGCTGACAGGTATTCTACCATTGAATGCTATTCCCCAGCCCTGTTATTGCTTTTTCCTTTGAGACAGACAGAGTCTCCCAGTCTGGCCTTGAATTCGTGATCTTCCTGCCTGAGCCTCTCAACAGCTGGGATCCCAGGTCTGTACCACCAGATCTAGTCTCACTAATTATTCTCAAAAAATTATATTTATTGGTGTGTGCATTTGCCATAGTACTTGTAGTGGTTAGAGGACAACTGGTGGGAGCTAGTTCTTTCCTTTCACCATGTAGGTCTAGGAATTGAACAGATTATCAAGTTTGGTGGCAAGTGACTTTACCTACTGAGTCATCTCACCTGCCCCTCTCTGATCACTCTTAACCACGGTTTCTTGGTCTACAACCTGGGACTAATATACTTCTTTAATTTGGCCAAGATGGAACAATGTATACCTTAATGAAAGAAACATGTACACAGACTTTGAGCAAATGTCTAGAAAAGTAAATAAATGGAGTTATTTTACAAGAGCTGAATTTTATAGCAAGACCTTGTCCTAGGAAGAGTACAGAGGGTTTTCTTGTCCTGGGGACTTAAGGTAAATGACAAGGTAGATTATCACTCTCTGAAAAAGTAAGAGATGAGCCTGGGTTGGTGGCACATGCCTTTAATCTCAGAACTCCCTTTAGTTTCAGTACTTGGGAGGCAGAGACAGGTGGATTTTTGTGAGTTTGGGGCCAGCTTGGTCTATACAATGCATTCTAGAATACTAGGGCTATATTATGAGACCCTGTCTCAGAAAAACCTAAAACAAACAACAAAACAAAGCAGTTAAGAGATGGTAGCAGAGATGGAAGGGAGGAGTGTACACCTCCTAGAGAAAGTTCACAGATGCTCGCTGTGAAAGCCCAAGTTGACAGGACTCAGCAGCAGGCATACACATGGCATTCTAGCTCACACCAGGGAAAACACTAAGAATTTCTGTTTGGGGCGGTACTATTCCTTTGATGTATGCTAGTATAAACAACAGCTGTCAAAATAAAGGAATGGTGTCAGAAGAATTACAGGCTCCCTGAGTCTGACTTTTCACCTTCCTCAGAACTAGTCAATATTGAATTTCAAAACAGTCTAACATGAGAATAAGATATTTCCCCACCTCAAGATTTGTTGGTTACCTTCCCAATACAGAGCACAAGCAGCCCCTACCTACTGGGAGATCACATTTTACATCAGCACCAGAGCTCAGGGTGTTTAGCAAAGCAATGGTTTCTGCTGTATGAAGCCATACCAGAACTTCTACTTCAGTTCAGTGGGATACTGGAGGACGTTCCCCAAGCTAATAAAGTGGAAACCTGCAGGCTGGAAACTTCCCTCCAGGCTAAGGAAACCATGGTTAAGAATATTAGTGACCTGTTCAAATCATGGCTTGAGGTAGTAGTTGTGTCTAGGTCTAGACATCCTTAAGGCCAAGAACTCTAAAAGTAGGAAAGATCCAGTTTAAGTCAGCTAGGAAATTTTGTGTGTGTGTGTGTGTGTGTGTGTGTGTGTGTGTCCATGCACAGAAGCCAGAGGAGTGTGTTGGGCATCCTGTTCTATCCTTTCTATCACAGGTCTCTCACTGAACCTGGAGCTCACCATTTTGTGTGTGTATGTGCACTAACGTGCGACTGTGTGAGGCTGGCTAGTCAGCAAGCTCCAGTGATCCTCCTGGCTCCCCTTCATGCAATGGTGGGTTTACAGCATTTGTGGTTATGTCCAGCTTTTATGTGGACACTGGGGATCTGAACCCAGGTCCTCATGTTTATACAGCAAGCACCCTTACTAAACTGAGCCATCTCTCAGCTCAGAAACTTTTTTTTTGACAGGGTCTCACTATGAAGCTCTAGCTGGTCTCAAATTCACAGCAATCCACCTGCTTCTGACTACCGAGTGATGGGATTATAGGTGTGTACCATGATGCCCAGCTAGAAACACTCCTCTTAACGGATTATAGTACCAAATTGATGCCGAGGAGGAAGCATCGCTATGTATCAGGGAAGCGATAGGTTTGCAGAACTCCTTACTGTCAGAGGCAAATGCTCTACCCTGATCTACCCCCAGCACCATGCCTTTCGAATGTCAGAGCCTACAGTGAGGAGAGGAGGTCTTCCCTGAAGGCAACTAGGGACTCCTTTACCAAATGCTTGCTTTGGGTATCTCAGGTCAGAAGTACTTCCTCCAGGTCTTTGTAGGGCAGTAAGAAATAAATGGATGTGTTCTTACCTTCTTACACTACTCTATTTCATACATTCTGGGATAGGTCTTACCGTATAATTGGGGTTTCCTGGCTGGATCCGTAGCTCGGCCAAAATCCAAATGCCATTAGTGAGCTTCAGGGACTGGTACAGCATGTCTTGCCCTTCCACATTCCTCTTGGCAATAGTGTAAACGTTGTTGTTTTGCAGCTTGCTGGAAACTGTGTCTAGAAATAGAGATCCCAAACTTAAAAGACTTCAGTTAAAATCTCAGACAGATGTATTCCCTTTTCTGACATTCTTGTGAGCCATCAAATATGCTTGGGTTCTCTGATGAATTCTATCACACACATTTCAGGAGGCTCTTCTAATACAGACAGGCAAAATGAAGGGCCTGTCTGTCGTATTANCAGGCAGAAAACAGAAAAAAGTGCATTAACACTGGTTTAGGAGTTACCTAAGGAGATCACACAACAGAAAGGCCTCAGGATTTACTAAGACCAAACTCAGAACTCATAGTAATTACTTTTCTCAGGGCTCTGACAACTTTCCTTGGCCAAAGCAACATAAGAAAGTTTGGTTTTTTAAGGTTCACAGTTCATTGTGGTGGGGAGTCATGGCAGCAGGAGCCTGAGGCAGCTGGTCAACACTACATCCTCCGTAGCAAAAGATGAATGCTAGTGTTCTCTTGCTTTCCCTTTTTATTCAGTACAGGACTCCACCCCAAGGAATGGTGCTACACAGCCTTATGGAGGATCTTACCACTTCGATGAACTAATCCAGAAAACCCCACAGACATGCCCAGAGGCTAACCTAATTTAGATAATTGCTCACAGGTGTGTCTAGAGGCTTGCCTCCTAGGTGATGGCAGACCTTGTCAAATTGACAATATCAAGCATCACAATGGTAGACAGGTACAAATGCTCTGGGTGTGTGAGAGTCCTCACAGATACTGCAGTGTGGGTGTTACTGCTCCCCAACCAGCGGGGGTTACACTGATGATCTTACACTTCCCAAGTCACTGTTACTTCACTCTGAGTCACTTGGGCCTCAGTTTCCCAGGTTTAGAAAAGGGCAGAGCTCCACAAGTCTTCTCAAGTCAGATTTAATAAACTGGATACTTAATTTTTTTAAGCAGGCAAANTAGTTCTTTAGAAGCTAGAGAAAATCATGCTTTCAAAGAGACAAGGAAACGGGGTTCTTCAATAAAAGACCTCAAGGAGGACTAAAGCTGTGTGAATGACTGCTGTTAGGTCCTCACATCCCAGGTGCCATGAGGGCCATGCCTCTGCACTCACCAGCTGAGGGCAAGAANAGGTTAGTGTTTGCTCTCGTGACTACAGCAAAGAGACACAACCTACCTAATGCTGCAACCCTTTAATACAGTTCATGTTGTGGTGACCCCCAACCATAAAATTTTCTCTCTCTCTGTTTTTTTGAGGCAGGGTTTCTTTGTGTAGCCCTGGCTATCCTGGAACCAGCTCTGTGGACCAGTTGGCCTCTAACTCAGAGATNTGCCTGTCTCGGCCTCCCGAGTACTGGGATTAAAGGCATGTGCCACCATCGTCCGACCATTTATTTTATTGCTACATTATAATTGTAGTTTTGCTTCTGTTATGAATTTTAATATAAATATCTGATATGCAGGATATCTGATATGCCACCTCTGTGAAAGGGTCATTCGACTTCCAAAGGAGTTGTGACCCACATGTTGAGAACCAGTGGTCTAGGGAATCTGAGGTCACCAGGCATGCATGTGGTGCACAGACTTATATGCAGGCAAAACACTCATATCTATAAAAAAGAAAGGAAGGAAGGAAAGAAGGAAAAAAGGGAGGGAGGGAGAGAGGGGGAAGGGGCTTTATCCCAGGCAAAAAGTCTATCTCAGGGCTATCTTGCTGGAGGAGGGAGCCCAATAAACTCTGCAATCATCTCGTAGTGGGGAGACAGCTCTTGCTGTCACTCTGGTTCCTATAGTGAAGTGCTCTTGCAACTTAATGGGTTGCTAAGCAACATTTTCAGCTGGAGTTTGGCTAATGCTCTTTGAAAGGACTGTCTTTAACACACCGGGACTTGCTTTAAGTTGCAAAAGGTTTTCCTAACTTTCAAGGTGCTTGCCTATTTTCCAGAAAAGCAGGTGCCTTTGTTGAACATTCTTGTTGCATAGGCCTACATTCGCTTTATCCATGTATCGAGGCCCAGATGCCTGCAGACTTCTTGTGATCTCACTATTTGTGTAACAGATGACAGGGAAGAAACAGGGCTCTGCTCATGCTGAATAGATGGATGTACTGTGACTTCTATCAGAAGGCTGAATGGAAGGAGGGTTCTATAACAAAGTACTTATGAGTCAACTTTTATATTTTTATCTATTCGTTTAAACCATACTATTATTATTATTTAAGGTATTTATTTGGGGGGTTCATTATATACCCTGGGCTGTGTAAGTCAGGCTGGCTTCCAGTTTGCAGTGATCTATCCCTGCCTCCCTAGTGCTGGGACTACAGGTACAAGTCACCGTACCCACTGATTTTTAAATTTAATTTTTGCAGTATAACACACTGAACCCAGTGCCTTGCATATATCAGACAAGGACCTACCACTGAAGTCTTAGGATATTTACTCTGCTAAAGTGTACCTACCAATCAAGGGTGGCAAATGCTGGTGATGCATACCTCAACCTCCACCCAAGAGGCTGAGACATGAAAAGATGTAGTGAGAGCCAGATGTTAGGCAGCTTCCAGCCACACTGGAACAAACTTCTTAAAACATCACATTTGCTTTACATACTTGAACTACTGACTTCCAGAACAGAATCTGGACGTTGTGAGATTGTGAGAATAAGGGTGTAATGTCAACTGCTTCAGTGTCTACAAATGTCAAAATGTCAAAATGTCTACAAAAGTGTCAAGCACAAGATACTGAGATCTGTTCCAAAGTAGGGTGATGGTCAAAAATGATTGGACTTGCTTCAAGGTGTGATTTCTTCTTGTTCATTTTCTTCNTTCCACAGATCTGGCTCTGTGGGTCTGGGTGTTTGGGCTCTTGGGAGGTGTGGGTGTGGTCTTCCTTCTCTCAGCTTTCTTCTTTAGCTAAGGTCACAATTTTGTCAACAATCAGAATAAAGAAAGAATACAAAGTGGATGGTGGAAATCTGCATTTGGGCCCCTTTGGGGCATGACTACCAGCAAGTTCCAAACTGTTCATCTGAAAAGGATGTTTCAGAAAGACTGCTGAAAACGACTGGGAAAAATCATCTGGGGGAGAAAACTACAGCTAAGTGCCAACTAGGAAAGTTTCCGTTTTTGAAATGTTCCAAAGCATGGGAAAGCCACACTAAAACAGAAATCTAACTCATTCTCACANAGTGCTCATGCCTAAAGAAATAGCTCTTTTTACACAGTGCCAGACAACTGAAGATATATACCAGGTGTTTGAGCTTTCTTGAGTATAGTAAACAATTAAAAACAGGCTTGCAAAACACATGTACCCCTTTTTAGATATGGATGGAAATGTACCTTCCTCTTGGATGCTTAAGGTAGTGTTTCAAGATATATAATAATCCCAAATGTAGCTAAAAGGTAAAATATGGCTAGGCGGTGGTGGTGCACGCCTTTAATCCCAGCACTCAGGAGGCAGAGGCAGGTGGATCTCTGTGAGTTCGAGGCCAGCCTGGGCTACAGGATAGCCAGGGCTACATAGTGAGAACAATGAGACCCTGTCTCAAAATTAAAAAAAGAAAGAAAGAAAGGAAAAAGGAAAAAAAAAAAGATACTTGTAGAAACGTCTGCTGTTGGGAAACAGGAGTCTTGTCCGTTAGTGCCTTTTTAACCTAAAATTTTCTAGTATTTACAACAAATAGCAATACCATCAACACCCACACCACAGACATCTTTATTAAGGTCTGATTATTAAGGCTTTCGGAGGGTTTCTTTCTTCTCTAGAAAGAGATCAGAGAACAATCAGAAAAGCTCACTGCTAAGCTGGTGAGTCCTTTAAGGCTGTGACTTCCTGTAGCCCAGAGTGTTCCTTCCATCTGTCAAATGTCTTCACTAGCACAGAAGATCTATTTTAAGTGTTGGTGCTATTGTGATTAGGGAAGATCAGCTGGAAAGGATGGTATTTTTAGCTCTCAGCTAGACACAGGGTGTTGAATCAGAAGGCACCAAACCTGCAAAGGCTCCTATTAATGGAATCCTCAAGACTGGGAGGAAATGTAAAGGCCAAGGCATTCCATACNTCAGGGTGGAGACAAGGTCGAGTTAGAAGGGATTAGCTGGACAAAGTGGTCTTGCAAGGCTAGCAGTGATTCATCACGGGAATGGCCTTGGGCAGCTGGAGAAGACAATATGCTTTGTGTGCCCCACTGCCACAGTGTGTGCCACCAGGAAACCAGTTCAATAGCACTGGGAACACATGCACAGAAAGAAGGAACTGGCGTGAGGCCATGACAGTTTTCAAAACCCAGTCTGTTGTGAGGACTACATCAGAGGAAACGGCCTCCCTGAGAGAAAGACCACACGCTTTGGTGCAGAGTATGTATTCTCTTTCTAGTATTTTGGCAGGCCTGACTGAAGTCCTTGGTTAATCAAATTCCCTGTGCAAATACCTGTCCTTTCCACACAGGACCCTAAAACCAAAACTGTTTCCCAATTACTCTCTGTAGAGAAGGAACAGTGGCATTCCACCACATGATAACAGCAAGCACCTGTGATCTGTAGTTCTACAAGCAAATACGTTCCCTTAACACTGAGTCAGACAGGTTTTTCTAATGTAAGCCTTATCAGAGCTTTCAGTGTATGAATACTCAGGCATGCCATATGCTGCATTTTCTAACTTTAATCACTAAAGGGAAACTTCCCCACCTTTTATTATGGGACAGGTGTGCTCAGGTATACAATGTTGGACCAGCTGCCACAGGATGGTGGTTAACCCAGAGCCAAGTCTCTGCGGCATGGAGTGCAGAGGCTGATTCTCAATGGGGCACACTCTGGGTTTTGCCACCAGCACCATGGATTCTATAGCCAAGGCTTCTCACTTCCTAAGAAACAGTCCCTTCTGTGGAAAGCTTCTGTGCTTACCAAATATGGTTCACTGTAACTGACTAGTGAATTTCAGCCAGCTACCTAAAAACCCACAAAACAAAACAGTAAGAGTCTCTTCTCAAAGCCCTCTCCAGGGGCAGAGGAGATGTGAGGTAACCCTTATCACAGCCAAGCTCTGTCTGAAGTGTCTATGCTCAAAGGATGCCAGGCTGTCTTTTATGTCTGAGGCTTCAAGCAGGCATTTAGCCTGCAGAACGTCTTGGAGGTCGGACTGGATGAGCACATTTGATAGCCAGCACAGGAAGATGCTGATAATATTTGGATTTCAAATGCCCTACATACAAAGATCTGTCTGAACACAGAAGAGAAATACAACACAGAGACCCAAAAACCTAAAATTAAAAATGGAAAGTTGGAATGACAAGGCAGTGAGAGCTTTTTCTTCTTTCTGTACTGCATATTGTCTCCTTTCTCCAATGCTCTGCTCCAATGGCAATGGAGAATGGCAGTATGCTGAAAACCTCTAAGGAGGACTACCACTGTACAGAGAAGGAAGTGGGGGGTAAATGAGGAAGGTGCTGAGCAGGAGGGGAAGGAAGGCTGCTACAAAAGCCAGTATTCTGAACAGCAAACACTTCAGTGAAACAAAGCCCTAGGGACAGACAGCTGCTGTTGTCTCTCCTCTTGGACTACCTCTTTTTGTATTTTACTATAGCAACAAAATTAACTACAAAAGGGTTTAGGGATTAATGGTGATTTAAAAGGTTATTATCATTATATGAAAGTTGACAAAAGGGAAAACAGTAAAGGTTACCAGCTAGGCTTTAATCAACCGTGATACATGCTTTGTTTATAAATAGAATTCTAAATACAGGCTCTCAGATAGTTCCTCCAATGCCAAACACTGATCCGAGAGATGAAACAGTCTTTCAATTCTGAGGAGGGTGGCTATCCTCAAGTACCACTCTAATTACTTGAAGCTGAGGATATTTAAGTAACATGATTGA
>LZPO01034948.1:115709-129951 GCA_001675575.1 Neotoma lepida
CCTTTCCTGGAACTCACTTGGTAGCCCAGGCTGGCCTCGAACTCACAGAGATCCACCTGCCTCTGCCTCGAGTGCTGGGATTAAAGGCGTGTGCCACCACCGCCCGGCAGGAAAGAAAAATTTTAAACATCTAACTTGACTTACTAAGAGGAAAATGAATCAAGAGTTCTTACTTACCAGCATTTAAATGACATTCCTTAATCTGAAACTGAAGTTCATTTTCATTGGGAATATCCTTCCATGTTGCAAGGAATACCTGGCGCTCTGTATGGGGAAAGGGAGAAGGGTGGATATGTCAGTATTCTGTTTCCTGATGCTTCTACCAGTTTTCCTTTGGCATGCTAAGAGCAGGCTAGGATCAGAGCAAANGTTTTGATATGCAAAGGTACTGTATACTAGGCCCTTATTGACTCAACTAATATACACTGGAAAAGAGTTTGCATTTAAGAGTTTAGTTTTGGCTCTTTGTATTCCTACTTGGGTGACTTTGGGCACATCTTGTGACCTTTCTTTTTTCCAGACAGGGTTTCTCTGTGTAGTCCTGGCTGTTCTGGAACTCCCTCTGTAGACCAGGCTGGTCTTGAACTCAGAGATCCACCTGTCTCTGCTTCTGAGTGCTAGGATTAAAGGGGTACACCACTACACCCAGCTGGGTGGTGGTTTCTTAAGTAAGAAAAGGGAAAAGCCAATAGCTACCTTGGGGTAGGACAGGAGATTAATGGTTTATTACCAATTACTGAATTCTTATCTTAGTATGAATTCAGTGTTAACTAAATGCTAATTTACATACTATCTCATTAATTCATTTAAAAAAATGACTTCCATTTTGCAAAGGTAGAAACCAAAACAGAGAGGCCAAGCATCTTGCCCACAATCACACAGATAATAATTGGTAAGGACCAAGTTCACAGCTGTCCCCAACCCTCTCACCTGAGTGTGGGGTGGCTGGATCAGTCATGTAAGTGGCTCTGGGATTTGGGATGACAGACTAAGAACAGTGACTGACAAATGACCAATGATCAATTATTTATTAGGGCTTTAGAATATCCTAATCCCATTTTAAAATTTCAAAATGGTCTGTACTTCTAGGGCTATATTATGCCTGCCATTCAGACGATGGCCAAAGGTATATTTAGCAGGACAGGAGGACATACTTACCCATTTTGCCATCTTCTACAAAAAGCACATTGAGTGGGATGAGGCAACTGAAGTAGAAGACATCAATATTGTTTTTAACAGCCACCTGGCAGGAAAGCAAAATGGAAAAATGTGGACATCAATAAGGAGCCAGGCAGGAGGTGAAGAACAGATGTGTGTCTAGAAATCTACTTCCTATTTCAATCAGTGCAGGCCTCTGGATCAACACACACCAGCCCATCACTGGAAAGCACATCCATCCTCACCCACTGACACCTAACTGTGATCACCTGTAGGCAATCTTTCATTTTCAGGACTGTCTATGGTATACCCTGTAGACCAGTGGTTCCCAACCTGTGGGTTATAACCCCTTTGGGGATCGAATGACCTTTCACAGGGATTGTCTATCAGATATCCTACATATCAGATATTTACATTATGACTCATTACAGTAGCAAAATTACAGTTTTGAAGTAGCAANGAAATCATTTTATGGTTGGGGGTCACCACACCATTAGGAACTGTGTTAAAGGGTTGCAGCATTAGGAAGGTTTAGAACCACTGCTCTAGACAAAGAATAATCTCTGCAGTTGTGTCTTTTCAACTTCAAAAAACTACTTTAAAATTCTGAGTGTGTGCGCACATGGATACTCTGATGAATGTGCACAGGTCAGAGGGCAATTTCTGGGTATCATACTCAAAAACACTACCTCCTTTGACACAGGGTCTTCCACTGGCCTAGAGCTCACCAATTAGGCCAGGCTGGTCCAGGGATCCTCCTGTCTCTGCCTTCGCCATGCACATACCACAACACCTTGAGTATCTATATAGGTTCTGAGGATGGAANTCAGTCTTTCTACTAAAGCATCCTCCAGCCCTCTTTCCTGGTGATATTTCTATTCTTCTTTATAACTATTCTAAACAAGGTAGGTACCGTTCCCTTCTTGTTTTATAGATATGGAAACTAAGGAAAGGAAAAGGGACAACCAGGGTAAGGTCACAAAGACTNTCCCAGGAGTCAAACTCAGACTTGTCTGATTTTCAATTCAGCCTTGAATGTCTCATAACTTTTCCAAGAGATGGGTTTGATAAAATCTATTTCTCAGGTCCTACTGTAAAAACGCACTGGCTCAAGCACTGGTAAACCTGATGGTTATGAGGAAAAGCCTTTAAGCAAAGAAATGAGTTTCTTCTTACAAACTTCTGGACTACAGTGTACCCTGGTGTGTGCACACTGCTCTAAATAAGCCACTGCAGGCACTTTTATTTGGGGCCTACCACTAGTGTATGCATGGAAACAGGCTGACTCCTGCCTGCAGCAGGTTCTGGAGCGTGTGAGGTGGGAAGAGAGGAGCTGCTCTAAGACACTGCCTCCCACAGCTGCCACCAGTGACTTCCTCCCTATGTTCCNGGCACTGCAGAAAATGTTCCTCTAGGCAAGTTCTATGATCGTTAATGAAGCCTATTTCTTTCTCATTTTGCTCTTAAAAAGTTGAANAAACTGGTTGTGGTAGCTCACNCCTATAATCCCTACACCCAGGAGGCTGATGCAGAAGGACTGCTAAGCATTCAAGCCAGCCTGTGCTACAGAAACCCTGTCTCAAAAAACCAAAATCAAATAAACAAATAAGAAAGTAAAGCAAAAAAGTGCTTACCTAGCACCATTATTCTCCCTTTCCTCTTTTCCATATTTTTTATGAAATTTTCATATGTTTTTCCTCTTTCTCCAACTCCTCCCAATCTCCCTACCCACCCAACTTTGTTCTTTCTCTCTCTCAAAAAACAAAAACAAGAACAAAAAAAACCAAGCAAGAAAAAAAAAACCAATAAAAGTCCAAGAAACACAAAAACAAAAATCAAAACAGAACAAAACAGGCAAAAGCCAANTAGTCAAAAAACAAAACAAAGCAAAATGAAACAAAAAGCCACAAAAATACCAGAGTAATATGTCTGCTGAGTACTCCTGGGTATGGGCCTGCTCTAGACTGGCTAATATATCCAATGACACTCCACTGAAGAAAATTGATTTTCCCTTTGTAGATAACCTCTTGGTTAGGAATGGAACTCCGTGGTCCTGAGTGCTGGGACCCTATTTGGCTTGAATCTTTGCAGGTCTTGTGCATGCTGCCACAGTCTCTGTGAGTTCATATGTGCATCAGTNCTGCTGTGTCTAGAGAACTATTTCCTTGGACTCATCCACCACTTCTGGATCTCTAAATCTTTCTGCTTCCTTTTCCCCATTGATCTCTGATNCTTGAGGGGAGGAGGGGAAGGATTTGATGGAGACATCCTGTTTAGGACTGGGTGCTCCGAAGTCTCTCACTCTCTGAACACTGTCTAGTTGTGGGTCTCTGTGTTAATTCCCATCTACTGCAAGAAGAAGCTTCTCTGATGTGGGCTGATTGAGGCACTGATCCATCCATCCTCTCCTCTTTCTACCTAACCTATACACCTGCCTCTTCACCAAAACTATGGCTAGTTTCCTTTCTGAAACTTGCAGTCCTTACCTTTCTTAGCAGCTCATCCTTCTGAACTTAACTACCACCTTTGNTTCCTCCTCCATAATTACCTGGTATGTATGCCTCCTTGATACAGTTTCTCTGATCTCTCAAAATGCCTTCAATTGCTTCCTTGGTAAGTTGTGCTTCTAACCTTCCAATTCCCACACACAGAAGCTCCTGACCTATACCACACAGACTGATTCTCACAGAGACTGAACCTGGTAAGTTAACGCAGGGTAACTAGTGTCAAAAAAGGGATGTGAAGTACTCTACGGTGCACTGAAGCACCACTTTCAGAGACTTAAGCTAGCTGTGGGCTTCTGGAAGAGAGCTATGCTCAAATTCACCTGATTCTCAGTAGAAGAATTAGAGAAAAGGAAACTCTTTAAATTAGGGCCTAAAGAAGATCTCAAGACAGTGCCTGGCTCTGTAAAGGANATTTTCAAGTGAAAACTGGGGAAATGGAGTTGGCTGGTCACATGAGGGTTTCATAAATACTAATGACTATTATTACTGTCATCCTTGAATACAAAGCAGTCAGATCTCACAATGCGCCAGTTTAAAGATTTATGGGTGTTCACTATATTCCAAGCACTTGTGATAAAACTAAAAATAGAGAAAATATAATGCTTATCTTCCCAGGGGACAGTGGTTCTTAAGCAAAGGCTTTTATCAGAACCATCTNGACAGGTTTTTCACAATGGGCACCAGGGATCTGCTCTATATGAAAGAATTACAACCTCTACCTCTGGAAACAGCATCTAGAAAGACCACTAATTTATAGCAGTGCTTTCTAAGACAGCTGAGTGAGTCCATAAACATCTGTCCTGCGATTGCTATTCCAATCACAGCCTGACAGCAATGGAAGGCCATGAGACATTCCTTGAGGTCAGTAGGCTAAACCAATTGATTACTGTCTGGACTCATAAACAGATGAAAGCCAGGAATCCTCTGCCACTCTGTGACACAATTACAGGGTTCTCAAAATGTCTGCTCTAGAATAATTCTGTGAAGCAGATACTCTAAGCAAAGGCAGCGGGCAGTGCTGGCAGTCTTGGGGGTCAGAACAAGTGATTTCCAATTCTGACACCTGCTTGCTGTGTGACTCAGGGGCAAACAGTATCTAGATTAATTTCCTGTGCATATCACTCACGGGGCTGTCATAAAGAGGAGTTCACATTTGTTAAGAACACAGAATGCTGTCTAATTCTCGAGCACAATGGGGAATGCATGACAAAAAAAAATCATTTTCACTATCTCCACCTCCTGTTTCGATTTTTTATTGAGATTTTTTTATAATTANGGATAACCACATTGGATTCTCTGAGATTTTAGTATTATTACTATGCTACATAGGGATCAGAGAGCTTTAAAAAGCTTACTGGCAAACTGCTTAGGCTAACCAAGATCCTACTGTGGCTTGGTAAGAGACCATCTTTTAGGAGCAACTGCACAGGTTACTTGCTGGGGAAATGTTTTAACCTCTTTCATATTAGCTTTCAAATATCTGTATTTTGCAGTTTTCAAACTTTTACCATTGGGCAGAACTGTGTTCATTTCAGGAATCAATGCTCCCATGGATCTGCCTCTTATCTATCTTTCCAGGCTACTTCCTTCACTTCAGCCATATCCAAATTACTTCTTGTTTCCCAATATGGAAACTACAGCTCTNCATTTTTACATGCTGTTCTTTCTGTCTGATACATTCTTTTCCTTAAGCTTTTCTAACTTATCTAACTGTAAGACTCAGTTCAGTCTTAAATTTTCAGAAAGCTCTAAGCCCCCTCTCAGTGCCCAGTGTACACACTATCACAGTGCAGATACTGTATATGCTTATTTACATAGGGCCACTGCCAATACAGTGAGCTGAGAGTATAGCACTTTTACCAGCATACTGTCTGGTTCAATCAGTATTTGTTGGATGAAATTAAGGGAAGGACGTGACACAAATGGGCCAACGCACTGGTTTGTTCACTTGTTTCACTCCTTTAAGATCTTAGGAACACAGAACTCTTGATGAGGCTCAGGTTAGGGGTGAGATGGTGGTGGTAGTTTCAGTTTGAGATCAGAGCCTAAGTATTATCTAGCACTTTAAGGTAGTAGACTGCACCCTAAAAATGCTAGATACACTGGGCAGTGGTGGTGCATGCCTTTAATCCCAGCATCTAGGAGGCAGAGGCAGAAAGATCTCTGTGGATCTGAGATCAGCCTGGTCTACAGAGTGAGTTCCAGGACAGCCAAGGATATATAGTGAGTCCCTGTCTGAAAAAACTAAAACAAAACCAACCAACCAACCAACCAAACAAACAAACAAACAAAAAAAGCAAGCTGGATGTTCCATGGATATGCCAAGCATTTTGAGTAAACAGACCCTGTTCGTCTCTCTGAGATAATCCCATGTGTATGGGTGTTTCACCTGCATGCATGTCTGTGCATCGTGTGAATGTCTGGTACCTGCAGAGGTCAGAAGAGGGAGTTAGGGTGCCCCCTGGAACTGAGTTACAAATGGCTGTGAGTCACCACGTGAGTGCTGGGAATTAAGCCCCAGGTACTTCAAGAGTAACAAGCACTTCCAGAACCTATCCTCTCTTTTTTTCCTCTTCCACTTCCTTTTCTTTAGGATGCTGGACATTAAATAGGGCCTTCCACATGCTAGGCAAGTGCTTTAAGACTGAGCTACACCCAGGCCTTGACTGTTTTAAAGACAGGATCTTGCTGTGTGGCTCAGGCTGGGCCTGAACTCCTGATCCCCTACCTCTGACTCCTGGAGAGACAGGCATAAACCATTACCACTTAAAAACAAAAACTTTTTTATAAGATAGTGAATCTAATTATGTAGCCCAGGCTAGCCTGGAGCTTGCTATGTCCTCTCACCTATGCCTTCTAAGTGCTGGGATCACTGTTAAGTCCGCCTTCCTGCTACCATTGTTTTTAAGGATAATTTAAACTATTATATGTATGTGTGTGTCTGTGTGCAGGTTTGTGCACATTTGTGTGGGTGCTCATGGTGGCCAGAGGCACTGATTCCCTAGAACTGGAGTTACAGGAGCTTGTGAACCAGCTGACATGAATGCTGGGAATCAAAAGTGGTTTTCCAGCAGAGCAGACTGCACTCTTCACCACTGAGCTCTCTCCAGCCCCAGCTATCATTTCAAACTCAATAAATGGAATACAGACAACCTTTTAGCATCTTCCTATTTCTGCACTTGTCTCCACTTATTTAGCCTCCCCTGTTCATTCTCAATACAGTAGCCAGAAGGGTTTTAAAATGTAGGTTGGCTGGCAAGTACTTCTCTGCTCAAACTTTCAATGGCTTTCCATCCCATTCAGAATACAACTGCCTATAATCTGGTCCCCATTCACCCTGTGACAGCTCCCCCTGCAGTTCCTGACACANAGCCCGTTCTTTGCACATAGCCCACATCTTCCAACTTTGTGCTTTTGCACTTGCTGTTTCTTCTGTGGAATACACTTCCTCCTGACATCTGCATGGTTTACTACTTCNTCAGGGCTCTGTGTGNATCACAGTTGATCATCTCAGGAGGTGGGTCTTCTGGACCATGTATTGTTACCATAGNAACCTGTCGTCCCCGTTCAATCCCAGGAGCCACACCCACATCCTTGTTTTAGCTTATTTTTTCATTGTCCTCTTTCCTGTCCCACATGCTTTTCATTTTTCTTTTTAACATTCATTTGCTGGCTTGATTGTACCCCCTGCAGTAAAACACGAATTATAGGAAAGAATTTCTGTCTTTTATTTACTACAGGATTCTCAGTACCCACATGAGTGTGGGGCAGGTGCTATGTAAGAATGATTATAAGGCCGGGTGTGGCGGCATACGCCTTTAATCTGAGCACTTGGGAGGTGGAGAGAGGCAGATCTCTGTGAGCTCAAGGCCAGCTTAGTCTAAGAGTTCCAGGACTGTTACAGAGGAAACCCTGTCTCGAAAAACAGTACAGAAATATATATATTTTATATTTAAATAAATATATGAAAAAAAATATATATATACACACATATTTATATTTTAAATATAAGGAGCCAGACATACAGAGCATGCCTTAATCCCATTTCCCAAGAGATAGGAGCAGGAGGATCACAGGCAGGAGGTCAGCTTGGGCTAACATAGTAAGGCCATGCCTTAAAAAAACACAAGAAGCAAAACAGAATATCACTGTGCAGCTCATAAATAAATAATAATATTTAATTTCCATTTCACTGTGTAAATGCACATGATATAAAATATATTTATTACTGTAAACTGTAGTTTAAAAGAGCATAAAACTCATAATATTCACATTCCCAATAAAAAGATGGTTTAAAAAAAATGGGTTCAATGAGCAAAGGAACAGAACGCCCACTTCAGCTACGGCTTCGAGACTGCCCAAAGCAGGCCACAGATGGTACAAGGAGAGGCTTGCTTTCCTCTGGTATATATACCATATGCAACATGTGGTCATAACAGTATGAACCTGCTTCCTTCTTAGGGACATCAACAGGAAAAACAAATAGAAATGATTATTATAAGGCACTCTGGAACACAAAAGTGAGCTAGAAATGCTTAATAACCATAATAATGTTTTTTAAAGGTACTTTCAGGGGCTGCTGGGGAAAGAGTAGCCTGTCAGCTTCAGCCTGTACCCAGCAATTACGTTCTTTCCATAGTACAGGAGGCCGGCTGCACTAGCTGCAGCCTCTTTATGATGGCACAGCTGGAGATGAGCAGCCTAAATTAATATTCTAACTGTGTGCCCATGTATTTAAAAGTACTATAAAAAGGTCTGAAATGAACTCAGTCTGAACTCTGGTAAATGAGGCCTCTTACGACACCTCTCACCACAGGTGACCAAAGGATGCACCACCACAACAGAAGCTGTCCAGCTGCAGAGGGCTCACCTTTGAGATTATCTCATTTACTCTTCATGACGTCACATGTGACCTTTCCAAGTCTCTGAAGAATATTTTTTCTTTTTATTCCTTTTCTCCATTTAGCTTTTGGAAAGATTATTTGCAGACTGGTCCAAGTTAGGACCAAGCAGTGACGCCAACCATCTCCAGTTCTCTGAGGAATGATGATTCAGATGTGTTTTTAAAGTACCACACAACCTAGTCAACAGATCCTAGGGGAATGGCTCCGAGTGACAGGTTTTTAACNGCACAGATTCTAAGTGTGATATATGTCATCTGAGACTCAAGCAGAAATGGCCTTTTCTGCTAGCTGCATGAGTTCAATTGACCTGCAGCTTCCTTCATTCCTACTCAATGCCAAAAATGTCTTCTACCTTAAGTTTAAATGTTGTCTTCCATTTCAAAGCCTGTTGCTCAATGAATTATGGGGGGATCCTCAGAGAACCCTGAAAAAGCAGAGCTCTCTACAACATCTGACAGTATCTGGGTGCAATCAAAATATAGCAGCAATACTCATAAAATTCTCATAGAAAAGGTCAATATATTTTCTGTCACATGCTAATTAATCTTTAATTCAATGATGGGCTGTAAACATCCCTCTTTCCATATTATTTCTTTTTTTTTTTTAAGATTTATTTATTTCTTATGTATACAGTGTTCTGCCTGCATGTTTGCCTACAGGCCAGAAGAGGGCACGAGATCTCATTACGGAGGGTTGTGAGCCACCATGTGGTTGCTGGGAATTGAACTCAGGACCTCTGGGAGAGCAGCTAGTGCCCTTAACCGCTGAGCCATCTCTCCAGCACTCTCTATATTATTTCTTTGACCATCCAATAGGTCAGGATTCATGTGAGTTGAGTACGACTCAGATGTACCAATTTGCTGGATATCCTAGTTAAAGGCTATATTGTTGACTCTTGGGAGATGCTGGGTATTATTCACTGCCAAGAGTATGGTGAATGGGAACCCAATGTAGGGAAAGTATGTTAGCTTCCTCTCCTCACAGACACAGTGGTTTCAAGTTCCTAGGTGAAAGCCCCATGGGTAACCACATGCACTTCAGCACCTGTAGTTTTGACAGAAATGAAAGCTTTGAACACCCTCACCCCATGACTCCTAAAACTCAAAATCCTCAAGTAGAACAAATTACTACTGATATCTAAAAATAAAACAAATTCCTATGAGCCAATCTCTTTTGTAGGCCTTGTTTTAAGAGGAGGTACAACAGAACCNTAACTCATGTAGCCCTCATTCTGCCATAAGAACTACTTAATCTAGTTTCAAAAAACCTTTCAAGTCATTTAGACCATGGGTTAGAATGTATATAGATTAAATTCCAAAACACCAAAGAGTAGATTAAGGTTGTAAAGTAGATAGATAAACACTGGTTTCAATGAGAGATTAAACTACCAGAATTCTGATTTGGGCAGAGGCATACAAGAATGAATTCAAGGCCATCTATGGGAGAAGCACAAAGCACTGCAGCATCAGGACTACTGAAATCAAGTTCTGCAATGTTTACAAGATTTATCTTCAATTTTTACTGATGTGTATATGTGCACATGCATACAGGTGCCTGTAGGGCCCGGAAGAGGGTGCTAGATCCCCCGGAGCTGGAGTTACAGGTGGTTATGAGGCTTCTTGTGTGGGTGCTGGGAACTGAACTCTGGCTCTCTGAAGGAGCAGAGCAAGCACTATTAATCACTGAGCCATCTTTCCACCCAAGTTCTGTGACTCTTACTGCAATTTAGACCAGATCCAAGCAGCCTANCTACAGTCATTACAAAGGCTCTCTGAACTTCAGGGGCAGGCTAACCTCACACCCTCAAGGTCTTGACACAATCCTTAGTGTGATAACAGCCAGGTGACAACTCACTCTCAAAGCCAAGTTCAGCTTAGAAATTCCAATTTCTGTATCTCTTAATTTATAATCACATCTAGATGCCTGTCAATTGAATGGATTAAGAAAATGTGGTACATAAATATACACAATGGAGTACTACTTAGCAGAGAAAAACAATGACATCATGAAATTTGCAGGCAAATGGATGGAACTAGAAAATATCATCCTGAGTGAGGTAACCCAGACTCAGAAGGACAAACATGGTATGTACTCACTCATAAGTGGATACTAGATGTAAAGCAAAGGACAATCAGACTGCAACCCACAGATCCAGGGAGGCTACCTAGCAGGGAGGACCCTAGGATGACTGTGGCTTATAATAAGTTTTGGTTTTTCCCAATCACTGGGCATGCTTTAGTGAAACATTTCACTATTAGGATAAGAATTTGTACCATATCGAGCTGATGAAAGGATATGCTGGCTGTACTTTCAGGAGGGGATACTAAAATCTTCTTAGATTATGGATTAGCCTATAGAAAAATGTCTGCCATAAATCAAACAGTGAGGGGGAAGATGAATAGGAATCTCACTTACACAACTTAAGTAAAACATAGCTCTGAGAACAAATGAAGATAGGTTTCTTCTGTATCCCAGAATCTAATCAATATTTCTATGTACAATTCAGCTATTATTTGGCTTAAAAGGGCTTACTGGGAAATGTTATCATTTTTATTATTTTCTACAGAGAAAATACTTTCCAGTTTCAAATAACTCTGGACTTTTGAATTATAACCTGTTTTTATGTTAAAAAATATAATCACATCTATTTCTACCAATGTAAACTTTCAGATTGCACACAAAGAAAACCCGGATCAGAATTTTTCTTTTAAAGGCAAATGCCAGACTGTTTGTTTTCTGAAGAAACTGTTTTCCCTTGCAGCCCTAACTGACCTGGAACTCATTATGTAGACCAGACTGGCTACAAACTCATGGTGATCCAACCTCCTCTGCCTCCTGGATGCTGGAAGGCATGTGCTACCATGCCCGACTCTGAAAGCTTTAAAAGCAAATCAAATCCTTAAAATAAATAAATGAATGACCAGATAAAATGAACAATCATGTCCTTTTATTTTTATTTGATTTCAGAGCTGGGGTCTGAGTAAGTAGTCCAGGCTAGCCTCTCAGTCCTCTTGCTTCAGCCTCCTGAGTGTTGATTCACAGACACGAGTGACCATGCCCAGTTTACCTTTTCTATTCAAGTTCCTCCACCTCTCTGTCTGTATGTCTCTCACATACATCTTTGCATTTATTGGGTTATGAAAAGGCAAGCAAGATGCCTTCTGGTCTCTCAGTGAAAATGTCTTGTTCAGCTATATTTCCCGTCAGCTGTCTAAATGATTTTGGTTTCCCCAAGGCATTTTGAGAGCATCCTTGAACTTTTTCATTTACTCTGAGCTTGAGCTTCCAAATTTACCCTAGAAGTACTAATAAAAGCAGTCTTGGACTCTTAGGACACAGTAGATAATTTAGGGCTGGCAGTATGTTTTATTCCTAAGAAGTATAGGCATAGGTTAGTGACATAAAAATTCTCCACGTGAGATGATGTCCTATTTGTCTCCTCCTCTCCAATCTCAGGATGCATTAATATGCCTTAAAGCAGCGGTTCCTTCCCTGTTCCCTCCAATAAAAATGAATCTGTGATTGTTGCCCTGAGATTAAATTTAGGCTTGGGATCATCCCCACCCAGGAAAAGGCTCAGACCCTGAGGAACAGCAGGCAGAAGTTATAGTGAGGGATACCCTGCTAAGACGAAGAGCTGGTCTTGCTGGGTATTGTTTAAGAACTAGAGGAGGGGGCTGGAGAGATGGCTCAGAGGTTAAGAACACTGACTGCTTTTCCACAGGTCCTGAGTTCAATTCCCAGCAACCACATGGTGGCCCACCACCATCTGTAATGAGATCTGGCGCCCTTTTCTGTATACATAATAAATAAATCTTATTTAAAAAAAAACTATTAAAAAAAAAGAAGTAGAGGAATCTGATGTTTCTAAATGGAAAAAAGACTTATCCAATGACAAATATTTACTATCCACTTACTGTGTTATTTGGCATTGTTCTAGGCACTGAGGTGTTAGGAATGGGGGGGGCAGTAACTGCTGCTTTTCAACAGTTTGCTCTAGTCAGAGTGGGGAAGGAAGTAAGAGTGAAAAAATGTATTTAAAATGTGGTAAGTAGCATAGGAAGAAAAAAGGGTTAAGAGGGACTGAGGGAGGGTGGAGTGAGCCCTTACTTAAAAGATACTGTTTTAGCAGAGGTGCTGCAGAATATTTGTGTATACTGTGTGAAGATGTGTTACTGTGATTGGTTTAATAAAGAGCTGAATGGCCAATAGCTGGCAGGAGAGAATAGGTGGGATTTCCTGGGAGAGAAAGCTGGAAAAAAGAAAAGCTCATGATTTCGCCAGCAGACTTGGAGCAAGTCGGATATGCCGTACTAAGAAGAGGTAACCAAGAGTGGTAGAACATAGATTTAAAAAATATGGGTTAATTAAGTTATAAGAGCTAGTCAGGAAAAAAACCTAAGCTAAGGCCAAGCTTTCATAATTAGTAAGACTCCGGGTCATTATTTACAGGCTGGCGGTCCAAAGATAGTCCAACAAGAAAGCTTGCTACACAGAGGCCTGAATGGAGTNAATAAGTCATACAGACAAAATTGGGAGGGCANGCTCCAGACAAGAAAAATGGCCAATGTAAAGGCTTCAAGGTAGCAGTGGACCTACTGCCAGCCCTTCAGCAGAGAAAGGGGCAGAGAAACAGTTAGAGAAAATAAAGTCAGAGAAGGACATGGTTAGGACATATAAGGTCCTGTAGCCTACTGTCAGGACTTCAGCTTCTCAGCTCAGATAATTATATATGCACGTTCTTTCTGTCTGGGAATGTGAGCGTAAAGGAAAAGGATTTTGGTTTAACAACAGCCAAGTAACTTTCACCATAGCAGGCTCATTCCTATGAGCTGCATGCCTTACAAGGAACTTTGGGGTCAAGAGAAAATAATGTCAAGATACATGGCTCTACTCTTGTTCCAGGTAGCATCCCTGAACACCTTCACCGTGTTGAGGATTAAACCCAGGGCCTTATGCTCCATCATTGAGCTATATATCCAGCCTCACTGTCCTCACTTAAAAATAACATTTTATGGCAGGAAAATAAACCAGGAACTTAAAGTGTACATGTGACCTCTTTCTGCCAAAATATGACTAACCTATGATACTACACTGACTAGCCCTGTGGCTATCCAAACAGCATTATCANAAACCGTCACTTTTCCTTCCTCTAGTTAGTCTTCAGTAGAACTCCTTTATAGAGTAGCAGGTGCCAAAAACAGACATCAATAATTTCACAGGCCTTTCAGTCTAGAGACAAGTCAGTTCTCCACATGCTAAACTTTAAAAAAAATTATTCATTTTTATTCTATGTGTGTGAATGTTTTGCCTGAATGTATATATATATGTGTACCATTCTGGTGCCTGGTGTCCAAGGAAGCCAGAAGAGGGCATCAGATCCCCTGGAACTGGGGTTCTATAGACTGTTGTGAACCTCCATGTGGGTGCTGGGGACTGAATCTGTGTCCTCTGCAAGAGCAGCAAGTATTCTTAACCACTGAGCCATCTCTCCAACCCTCCAAATGCTAAACTCTTACCTTAAGCAGTTCTGCATATGCTATACAACAAATAAATAAACACGCCCACAGGCATCACGCTTTTCTCTTTCAATGACAGCGATATGTACCTTGCCAGGACTGGGAGAAACTGCAACTGTCACATCTTAAATATCGTAACACTAATACTCAGGGA
>LZPO01034948.1:147164-173708 GCA_001675575.1 Neotoma lepida
CTGTCTGTCTGTCTATTTATTTATTTATCTGTTTTCTCGAGACAAGGCTCTTTTGCGTAGCAGATAGAGTTTTACTGTATAGGCCTGGACAACTGGGAACTCAGAGATCTGCCTGCCTCTGCCTCCCAAGTGCTGAGATTAAAGGTGTGCGCCATCACTACCTGGCAATAGTAACTTTCTAAAAAACTGATATTTTTTTAAAATGTTTTTTTTATTATTATACTAAATTTTAAAATAATAAAATTTATTAACTTTATTATTTTATGTGTATGAGTATTTTGCTTATATGTGTTTCTGTGCACCACGTATGTGTCTGGTGCCCCCAAAGTCAGAAGATGGTGTTGGATCTCCTGGGACTGGAGAACAGACCTTGTGAGCCATATGGTTGCTGGGAATCAAACCCAGGGCCTCTATAAGAGCAACAAGTGNTCTTCATCACTGAGCCAACTCTCCAGCCCTTAGATACTGTTTAAAATGTAAAGTTTGTGAGGAATTATATCCAACACAGTAGACCTTATAACAAACCTACAAAGCTGTGCCAAAACAGTGTGGCTCAGTTCTGAGTCTACTTTTGGTTGTACTATATAATGGCTGTATATACAAGTAATGAGTGTACACTGCTACAGCAGGATTCCTTGTGGAGAACTAGACAGGGAAAGAAAAATCAGGGATGATGGTCCTTAGAAAGACAAGACTATACTCAGACTGGCTGGCTAGTACCTCTCTCAAGAGCCTAAATGAAACTTCATTTACAGAGTTTCCCATCTTCAATTTATGTCTGAGTGATATCGAGCAAGACTGAGATAGAAGAGTCCTAAAACACATAGCTAAATAAGAACTCTAAAGAGAAGCACTGATGAAGGACACAGTGGCTGTAACAGAATTACACTGGTAAGTTGGCGTGCATTGTGTTTGTAAAAAGTGGGCTCTGGGAATGAGGGCAGCTTTGTCTCAGACTCAAGCATTTCCATCAAGTGTCTCCCCAAACTCCCTGTCCTAGGTTGGTTTGGGTCTCCTGCCTCTCTAAGAGGAAAAGAACAGCACACAGTTCAGGATATTTAAAACACTGCATCTTTGAGAATGGACAGAAGAAGACAAACTATTTCCAACAGATGCTACTATTGTCTCTCCTATGGAATAAAAGTACCTGGTTTGGGAACCAGAAGCTAGAAACTCATCTGGAGAAAACACTCCGCTTGCCTAGACCTCTCTCAGTCACGAACTCCATCCAGCCTCACTACTTCAGTCAATTCTGTGGCTGTGAGCACCTGGTTTGATGATGTTCTTTTGATGGTTCTCCCAATTGTGCTACCCCAGTGGTCTCCACTAGATGCCTGTAAGTGCTTGATGTGATGATGCTCTTGTCGTCTATCTGTTCTTTCACTTCCGCCTGCTACATACTTATTAATAAATTCACTCATTTGAAACCACAAGCATGGCTATATCATAGATCATTCTCTGTGTAGAACAGTGGCACACCACTATAATTCTAGCACTTAGGAGGCTGATGCAAAAGACTATGAGTTTGAGCTTGGGATACAAAAGAAAAGAGNTATACTTAAAACCTATGAAAATAAAATTTGAGGAATTGTACCCTAGAATCCATATATAGTACCAATGAGAAAGGGAAATGAAAAGAAGTTTTAAAAAAACCCACTTTTTTCTCTATCTTGCTGACAGACTATAAAGTGATGTACCAGGTTTTTACCAGATATACCTTAATACTGACAAACTAAATGTGCTCTAAACACGAGGCCCAAACTCAAGTATTTAATATTTCCAATTTTAAGTCTAACAGTGTTTCCTATGGTTAAGTTCCTCATAGATCCTACAGAACAAGCGCTACACCCCTGTGTTAATGGAAGTAACATTTGTTAGAAGTAATATAGGGTTTGTCCACTGAGAAAGTGTTGCTCACTCTAACTACTTACCGCCTTAGGAGCCACATATCCGCCAGGCGCCATGCCTATCCCCGTGGAAAGCTCAAACAGGTCATTCAAACCACTGCTAACCACAGCAGGAGTAGGTGAAGGAGCGAAGGTTGCAGGCACTGATGACGGGATGAAGGATTGTCCTACCTTTGGGGAAAAAAGGGAAAGAGTTGAGAAAGAATGATTAATTGTTCTTAAAATGTTACTTATTTTAACAGCACTGGTAAATCAATTAGAAAACACTACAGTTACAATATTTGTAAGAATCCAATCAGCATACTGTTTCAATTACTATTATTTTTCACCAATAATAAATATAAACATGCTTTAGAAGCTTTGTCAAGGCACAGTACTAGGTAGGATGCAAGAACACAGTGATCCAAGATTTTGTCTTATTTGTTTCCAATTTTAGCTTCCATGATTCTGTGCAAAAGGCCTACAGGTACCCTAACAAAAGAGGAGTTTGTGTCTATAGAACGAGGGAGAAGCATCCAACTTAAAGAGCAGTTCCATTTCCACTTGGGTTGCGCCAAGTCTTACTTCCCATTTGGGTGTTAATATCTAGCAGAAAGCTCTCCTGAGGGAGATGATATTCACACCCCATAGGAACTCATCTATGAGGAAAATGCCCTCTACGAATCCAGAAAACTCTCTCAAGTTCCTTCTGGACACCAGGGCATAAAAGCATTCTGCAGTCAAGATAGGAGGTTCCATTTCCTTCAGCTCTTTAATGGCAGAAACACAAAGATCTCTACAGGTACCACAGCATCAATCCCTAAAGAAGTCCCTAGAACACATGTGGTATGTGACCCCAAATTGCAAGTAACCCTGCACTCTCTCTACCCTCATGCACTGCTACCAAGCTTGTGGTGTGCAGTGCTAGAGAGCAGTGGTGGCTGCTCCGATAACGTGTGTGAAGGAAAGCATCAAACAGGGCAGAGCTTCCCATGGTGAAAAAAACAGATGGCACTTACTGCCGGACTTCCTCCAATGCCCCCGCCAAGGTCACTGCCAAGCTGAAAGAGAGAAAGGAGAGAGAGGAGAGAGAGGTAGAGTTCATTTAGCTAAGTACTAGATGCCCATATAGATTCTGCAAATTGTTCTACCAAGTCATTGGAAATACATGCCATTTGACTTGTCTCCCAAAGCCTAAGGAATTCTAGATTGCCAAGAAACATGTTCTAGGGGAACCAAAGTGGTGGTAGTGAAAGGGTGTGACAGTTTAGCAAAAACTTGGAAAATGGAGCTGGGACATTGTAGGGATGTTTCAGATCCAATTTTCTACCCCAATTCATTGGCATGAATCCAAACAAGATTTAGTGTTTGTATGCTCTAAAGAGCTCTAAGCCCAAGCAGCATTATTTTTCCTTTACAAAGAAATTTAAGGCGGGGGAGGAAAGCAAAGAAAGACTGAAAATGCTTTAACCTACAAAACCTGCTGCCTTACTGAGATGATAGGAACCAAACCAGTATTGAGTTGCAATTTCAAGCTTCAAAAATTACCAGTGGAACATGAAAGGTTTTCAGTTGCAAATGCTCTTTGGGGGAAAAACAGCTAGTACAGAAAAATAGGCATGCATCGCCCCAAACCTCCCACAGTTGGTACCTCTAAGGAGAGATGCTGTGATTTATATGGAGTCGGTCATTTAAAGGAGGCAAAGTAGAGAATTAGACTAATTGGTTAGCTGACAGGAAAACAATTCAACAGGCTCTTAGTCTTACTTCTTTCCCCTCGGGGCTCTATAACATATACAATTCACCCTGAAGACAGTCTTGTCTTCCATGGCAAGACCAATGAAGAAAAACTGGAGCGTTTAGCTGGTCATATACACATACTCACACACACTCACACCTCCCCACCCCCACACACTAATGGTATTATTTACAAAGCTAAACCTTTTTGTAGGGTGATGCTTGCAGTCCTGTATTTGCTTCCTCCCTAGGTCTCATCATATCTACAACNCTCTGTGAATCACCAAATGGTTTGTCCAAAAAACAGACTAAAAGTCTTAAAAGTGCTGCAATATTTCTTGTTTAGTGGCAATATTTTAGAAATCATTGTGCTGGGGTGGTAGTAAAGACAAAATTAGACTGCATGTTTATTATTTGGGAATGATGACTTATGAACTGATAGTAGTATATAAAATGATGTCGTCAAAACCTAAAATTCAATCTATACTCAAAAATAGTGAGGCCTATGACAAATTTTATTTCATTTAAAATGGAAAATAATCTTAGTAGGTGCTTTAGCCAAGGCAACATTTTTAGAATGTGGTTCTCATCGACCACTTAATAGTGTCATTGGATGAAGCCAGGTACTTAATCAAATAAAAAGGTCATTGCAACCAACAACTTAAGTAACTGAAAAGGTGCTAAAGCCAACAGAAAAGACATTGCACATCTCCTCTCCCTGGTTCTAGGATGACACATATCTGCAGCATAATGTCTGAAAAGCAGGGCATTCTTTTTATTCAGACAAACAAATATGTAACATTTACTGCATGCAAGGCATGAAAAGATGCCAAGCACTGAAAGGACCACAGATAGGCAGGCTTAACAGACTGGCAGGAAACAGAAAACATAATGCAAATCTGCACAGATAACTAAGTAGAAAAGGAGATCCTCTGCCTAGAGGACGATGAAGTGAGGACTCAAAGGCGTGGTAAAGCGGTTACGGGTCATTTCTCCACAGCATCCACAAATGCTGAAACATGTTTTGCTTTTAAAACTTGAACCAAAAAAGCTTGCAAAGTCAATATAACTTGCAAACATCTTTTAATTTTCCTGTTAACAAAAATCTGGTGTTTTCTGAGACTAACATTCAAACTTTTAAATAGTATTAACAACTACTTTAGTTATACGCCAGTAACCATGACTACTTTCAACCTTACATACAAAACAAATCAACCATCTGTATGTGCACATAAGCTTTGAAAGTTGCTACTGCCAATCTCATCCTCAGAGACAATGATTTGCTTTTCTTAGGTGTCATCTGGGCATTTTGAAGTAGTTCTTCTAGTTCGTTCTAATGTACTAGAATCAGTCAGGGTTGAAAATACCATAGTAGAGAATTATTAGGATTCACACAAGATTCTTATGTTAAAAAAATGACTTTAGAGCTGACTTCTATATAAAATGTCAGAATGTGAGCAGAAAAGAGAAATCCTTTCTAAGGGAGGAAAGGAAAGCCAAATACAAAATCCACGGAAGGAGCTCTACAAAACATCTCATTTGCCCTAATGCTCATATATATGGTTTATGACTTCCTAATAGGCAAACCCTCCCTTCCCCAAACCACTCGCTCCTCTGGCCAGGTTTACAACCCAAGCTTGAAAGACAGAATTCTTTATCAAACTGGTTAGCATATGCTGAGAAGAAAAAAATATATTAAAAAAAGAAGTAATAGTTTTACCAAATATTCAGTAAAAAGCACAAAGAGGTAGCTATTGGTAATACTTACACTAAAGGACATGAAGCCTGCTGTGGCTTGGATCTGAAACGTCCCTCACAGGCTCGGGTGTTTGCACATTTAGTCCCTAGCTGCTGGTGCTGTTTGAGAGGATGTGGAAACTTGGGGCACAGGCCACTAGAGAAGGCCTTGAGGATTATACCCTGCCAGTTTCAGTTCTGCTTTCTGCTTCCTGATCTATCAAGATGGAGGAGCCTCTTCCACGATCTTCAGCTGCCATGAACTCTGTGTTTTCCTGGCAAATGATGGACTAAACAGGTATTTTGTATATCCCAGTAATGAGAGAGGTAACTAACACAAAACCCATTTGTAGTTCTTGTTTTGAGACAAGTTCTCACTATGTAGCCCTTGGCGGCCTGGAACTCATTATGCAGACCATGCTGACTTTGAATTATAGAGATCTACCTGCCTCTGCCTCCCAAGTGCTGTAATTAAAGGTGTGTGCTGCCATGCCTAACCCATTGTGGATTTTTTCCTTAGATTTTTATTCTCATCTTTGAATATTATGAGAATATTAGCTGGAAAAGATCTAAACACAGTCTTTCCCCATGCTACTGACCAATTTTATTTGAAACCACAGAAGAAACAATCCTGGGGGTTGCAGAGATGGTTCAGTGGTTAAGAGCACTGGCTGTTCTTCCCAAGGATTCAATTCCAAGCACCCACACGGCTCACAATTGTCTATAATTCCAGTCTTAGGGGATCTGACACCCTCTTTCAGGCATGCATGTGGTGCACAGTCATACAGCAGGCAAAATACCCATACACATATAAATATATTTAAAAAGAAAAGAAAAACAATCCTGATGATCCTTTTTTTATACTACAACCCACCTAGAATCAAGAACACATAAATCATCTAGAATCTGACACACATAAGGCCCAAAAGATGTAAGACACATAGTCAGAAATACAAAGGTTAACTTAATTGTGCTATACCCAGAGTAAAGGAAATGCACAAAGCCCAATGTTTCCCAGCTAGCAAAACTAGACTGTAACTTATTCAGACTTTATTTTGTCTTTCCTCTTGACTACAAGATTCCAAGGGAGGTCATCTCCTCTTTGAGAATATGGCAAGGAGGTAGCAAAATGTTAGGGTGTTGTATGATATTTTGATTGTGTTCTGATAAATACAACTTGCTTGGCNTCAGAGATCAGAGCCAGCCACTAGCTGACCAAAATTAACCATAGAGGTTTGGAGGACTGTGGATAAAGAGGAGACAGGAAGTAGCAAGGCAGGACTGAGAGAGGATCTCAGCCCCTTTTGGACTGAGGAACAGCAGAGGTAGGAAGCGACTGGCAGCTGCTCCCTGCTTCTCTGATCTTTCAGGTTCTTACCCTGATATTTGACTCCTGGTTTTTTATTGTTAAGGATTAATTAGATTAACACTTCATTAGGGGTGAGAGGCAGTGACTAACAGAGAGATCAGCAAGGATGGAAGCAACCTAACACATGGTCTTATCTACCTACTACACTGACAAATGTAATGAAGCAGNTAACTGAGAAAAATACCTAGAAAAGTTATTATACATCGGCCTTAATGAAACATTAGTTATCTCTAGTTCAACTGCTGGTATGAAGTTTATCTGGTAGGGAGTATTTTGAGAGCTCATACTTATCAGGATCCTGCACTAAATCAATCACACCAGGATTTATAAAATTCAGGATTCTATGAAAGTCAAGAGTAAAAAGGAACTGGTGTCCCAATCTTAGATGTCCAGATACTGTCATTTGTTTTTTGTTCCTTTGTTTTTTGTTTTTCAAGACAAGGTTTCTCTGTTTAGTCCTGACTGTNCTGGAACTCGCTCTCCAGATCAAGCTGGTAGAGATCTGCGTGACTCTGACTCCTGAGTGCTGGGACTAAAGGCGTGCACCAGCACTGCCTGGTACTCTTATGCTTTATCTTAGGTGTCCAGATACTGTGCTTTAAATGTCTCTTCAAATTGTCCACATCTCACATTCTATTGTTTCTAGGATTGTCTCACTGAGGTTGATTTTTCTCCATGAAGAAAATAATGTCAACTACAGGACAACTAAATCAGAATACAGGAAGAAGGAAGGAGAGGTGTCAATCTCAGAGGGGGGAGGGGAATGGTTTCTGTTTTGTTTTGAAACAGAGCCTTGCTATATATCCTAGGATGGTCTTGAACTGATAATCCTTCTGCCTTAATTTCCTGCATCCTGGGACCATAGGCATGAGCCAGAAAGTATAGCTATGAAAAAGAACATTTCAAATGCTGAAAACTTTCAACAAGTTTAGCTGATACTTTCAATGAGAGTGTAATTCCCTATTCCCCAATCTAAACCACAGGATTTGTTGCCATTAAATGGTTCTAAGAATAGAATTAACATTTGGCTACTGTCAAAGAGTGATCACTCACCATGTCTAAAGTAATGCTTAATGAGAGGACTGGAGTTAACGTTGGATTACACAGTAATAGGTTACTGCAGAACTAATCCAGGAACTGGACAGAAAGCAATGATTCCACTGTAACTTACAAGCTGAACAGATTTAGGCACATACATGAGCTCTGCAGCAGAACCAGGCAAGGCGACAAGTCTGAACCACATGTAAGCTCCAGATGAGCTCTAGACAGTAAAGGGAAATGTGAGCTCAGCCTGAATGGCTACACACTATAAAAGAGTAAAACAGAGAGGACTGAAGAAGGAAATTCTTTTAAAGAACAAATCTGCTCAACTCCAAGGGAAAAGAAAAGCATAACAAAAGAGTATTAACAGAGATAGCCACTGATTTAAAGGGAAAAATTCCACGCAGTATTAAGTGACTGGCTCCATGTGAGCCCCCCACCCCCACCTGCTGTGGCCATTCCAGAGCACATCTACCTGTTTCTAAAACTGTGGAGCTGTATAGGTATCTGAAGATATTTTCTTAACCACAGGAGCAGACTTTAAGCTCAGACATTCCTACACTTCAGTCTAGACTCTCATCTCTTTTATGTGATGCTTTCTAGGGATCACTGAAGGGCAGTGACTCTAAGGGANGCATCAACCCATACAGTTTGCTAATAGCTCTGTTCCTCAGGAGTCTAGAATGATGTAGAACATGACACAGTGATTCCTATCACAAACAAAGAAACCTGTGAGGTGAAAATATGGTTTTCAGCTGCTGGGTAGGAAATAGCTCTTTCAAATCTATGCAGAGAAACATCATAAAACATAACCAGTGAAATACACAAGGAAATTCTGTGAGCATGTAATAAGCCAAGAAACAAACCGATGACTAAGAACNTATAGACTCATCTTCCTCAAAGGGGAAAACTTTCTGATAAGGAATTTAAAAGTTCCCTCAAAGCCCACTACAGAACTTACAAGTCAGTCCGAGCTGTATATTGAATATAGGAAGTTCACAGGAGAAACTGCACTCTGCTCCATTGCTCTTCATAGCATTACTGCTTCTGTACATAGGAAGTCACCATTTCTCCCTCCACTAGAGGAGAAGCTTGTAAGAACTGTTTTGCTCACAACACTATTCNTAGTACGTGGAATACAGCCTGACATATAGTAAGCATTCAATGTGTATTTATTAAGTTAATCAATGTTCTAGTAACCAGGTAAGTATAGCTACTGGCAACAGTTTGTAGGAGTCTATTTTGCAATGAATCATTTTATTGGAGAGAAAATCACCAAAAGGACAGAAGCCAACAAATTGTCTCCTGGCCCAGAGCACACTATCAATATCAATAATGTCAGTACATATGAAAACCAACTGGAGACATGAACTCTCCAGGTCGAATGCCTTGCTAGCAAGGTACTGCCTGTATGTTTTGTTTATTTGTGTTTGTTTTTGAGACAGAGTGTTGATATATGGATGAGGATGGCCATTTATTTGCTATTATAGCCCAGGCTAGCCTCAAACCAATGACCCTCCTACCTCAGCTTCCCCCAGCTTACACATGCAGCGTCTGTGTGATTTTTGTAGTAGAAGAGTGCAGTAGAGGAGTGCCTTCATGCCATTTAACTGTTCGAAAGGCACCTATACTTTATCATGAATCACTGCCCAGTAGATGAGAAGGTGGGATTTTGTGCATTCACCTGAAAGAGTGTAAACAGATCTTGATTCTTTCCTGTAAGAAAGGTCAATGAACTTAGGCAGTTTCTCTTTTCACAAAGGAATACAGTTCTCTAATTCTCCAATGCTCATGCACCTCCTAATGACACATTAGCCTAACCACATTAGCCTAAAGGCACACGACACAGTCATAGGAGGTGCAGCATAGAGACATCTGGGAGAAGCCAGCCCATGCTTTGTCTTAAACATTCAAGTAATTGGAATTCTGTGTTCTAACATGTCAGTTTGTTCTGTGCTTTCATTAATCACCAGTAANCAATACTGACACTGCAAGGTGATAAACCAGTCATGTTTATCCTGCAGCTTCAAATGCATACTCACTGTCCTGTGTACTCCATATGACACCCATCAAAGTTAGGTGCAACTGACTCTACTCTGCAACACAAATTTTGAACCACCTAGCTTAATACAGGGTCATGAAAATTTTGGAAACAGTAAAGGTTTCTAAACATGCAATGACTAAATTTAATTCAAAATCAAATGTGTAATGAATCACTTCTTACCCATATTGTATCATGTGATTTCACTGAAGTTTTGGTTCTGGACAAGCAATACCTGACCTTTGTACTGCATGGTGTCATGCCCCTTCACAGCCAACAATTCTGCTCAAACACTCAGCTCAGACTGTTTCTATGAATTATACAGAGTTTTCTGCTCCTATTGAAACATTACGGATTAATTACAGAAAACAAAAAATTTTAACATTTCCCCACCTGTTTTTTTTTTTTTAACCACAAAAGTGTTAAATTAATGTATCTCTGTATTGTGTTAATATATGTTTTGAGTTGCTGTATTGAGTTCTATTTAAAAGAAAGAAATCATTAAATGAACTTTAGCTTGGAATTAGGGCAGAATTTCCAACAATGGAGTAGCCCTAAATATACTTCTGCCATTTTTGTACAATGTATTTATGAGAAAACAGCATTCTCAGCATTAACAACTATAAAATACAAATAATTATTAACTCTGAAAACTGTTAAAGCTGAAGTATCAAATATTCAACCAAGAGTAATTTTTTTATGTAAAATAAACAATACCCATCTCATTAACATGCAGAATTGCTCTGATCATTAAGAAACAGTGAAATTGGAGCTGGAGAGGTGTCAGCTGTTAACAACTGTTGCTCTTCCAGTGGATCCAGGTTTGGATTCCATCACCTGTATGTCTGCCTACAACCATCTGTAAATCCAGTTCCAGGGGATCCAGCGCCCTCTTCTGGCCTCTGCAGGTACCAGGTATGTACACAGTGCATTTACACACATGCATACAAACCATACATATAAAACATAAAAATTATTTTTTAAATGCTGAAATTATATGTACAAGTAATTTTNAAAAAATTTATGATTTATTGTCAGAAAATGTTTGATTTGTATACTTTTTTTTGTTGTTTTGTTTTTCGAGGCAGGGTTTCTCTATGTAGCCCTGGCTGTCTTGGAACTTATTCTCTAGACTGGCCTCATACTCAGAGAGATCTGCCTGCCTCTGCCTCCCGAATGCTGAGATTAAAGGTGTGCGCTGCCACCACCACTCAACAATATATATGTTGTGGCCCACACATGGGGTTTGTTTTTAACTATTTTTTTATTTTATGTGCATTGGTGCTTTGCCATAAGTGTTAGGTCCCCTGGAACTGGAGTTACAGACAGTTGTGAGCTGCCATGTGGGTGCAGGGAATTGAACACAGGTCTTCTGGAACAGCAATCTCTTAACTGCTGGGCCATCTCTCCAGCCCTTTGTATATTTATTTTATTTATTTAAGTATACTGAGGGTTGCATAAAAATTTCTTGGGTGAAAGGGGATGGAAATGAGTGGAAAATGTTTAAGCTCTATTCCAGAAAAATAGTAATTACAAACAAACCAAAGGAATCACAAAATGGTGATAAATGTTGAGGATTAGAAATTATACAAGACCTAGCACAAAGACTAACAGTAAGTAATTGGTAAATTTCTTCTAAATTACCTGCTGTGGTTTGGGTAAATGTCCCCAATAGTCCATGTGTTAACAGCTGGTCCAAACAAAGGCTATGGGGAGGTATGGGAAGCAGCAGAAGTTCAAAGGGTGGACCTTAGGAGAAGGGTGTTGGTCATTAGGAGAGGGTCCCTGAATAGGACGGGTCTCTGTAACCCTTCTCATACCTCCCTGCCATGAAGTGAGTGATGTCAGCCTACCACGAACTCTTGCTTTATTGTGCCATCTCACTAGAGGCCCTGTCTCTGCAGTCCCAATCTGGTACTGGAGTCCTACAGGATTCCTGAAAAGGGGCTGGTTTTCAGTCTGCATTGGAATCTTGAAGAAGCAGAATTTAATACCAACAGGGTGGATGAATTAGCTACCAAGTATGAGGGCATACAGAGAAAAGCGAGCTTCCTTCTTCCATGTCCTTTATGTGGGCTGCATCAGATGATGTGGCCCAGATTTAGGGTGGGTCTCCCTGCCTCTAATAATCAGATTAAGAAAACCCTTCACAGACTTGCCTAGCAGCTTGGATTTTTGTTAATTCCAGATTAGTCAAGATGCCAACACCATCGCAGGTCCCAGAACAATAGGACTAAACATTTATGATCTGAAGCCTCCAAAACTATAAGCCAAAATAAACCCTTCTCATCACAGGTGTATTAGCTCAGGTTTTGCTTATAGTGACAAAGGTGACCAGCAAACTAAGACCAGCCCTTAATTAAATCTCTGCACTGACAAAAAGGAGTTTCAGAATCCACACTGAAAAATGTAATGGGTAAAATGGGACAAGAACTTATAAAGATCTCTGTGGTGTTTTGAATAGGTATGGCCCTCATAGACTCATGTATTTGAATGTTTGGAACATAGGGAGTGGCACATTAGGAGATGTGGCCCTGTTGGAGTAGGTGTGGCCTTGTTGGAGGACATGTGTCACTGTGGGGGCGAGCTTCGAGGTCTCATATGTTCANGATACACCCAGTGTGGCACAGTCTCCTGCTGCCTGTAGATCAAGATGTAGAACTCTCAGCTCCTTCTCCAGCACCATGTCTGCCTGCATGCTGCCATGTTTCCAGTCATGATGATAATGGATTAAACCTCTGAAACTGTAAGCCAGCCCCAGTTAAATGTTTTCTGTTATAAGAGNTGCTGTGGTCATGGTGTCTCTTCACAGCAATAGAAAACCTAACAAAGACAATCTTTCCACACAATAAACTTAAAACTCAGTTCTTTAGTCACTGCAAAGGAGAAATGACAACGCAAAATTAGAATGGATGCAGAATTTCCTGTGGGCTAAGCACTCAAAACCATTAATAAAGTAGCACAGGACAAACAAACACAAGGTAAAGAACTGCAAGGAACAGTGTAGGAGGCTTTGAAAAGCACACACTAGAAGTTAGGAAAATGCAGCTTCTCTTAGATGCTGCTCTCGTTCCAGCTAGAGACAGAATACTTCTAGTAGGAAGTCTTCCTCAGCATAAAGGGCACTTGGAATAATGTTTTCTTCATATTTTTTGATACACAACAGCACCATTTAAATAGAGTAACACACAGCATCTTGGATGAACAAAAGACCAATTTAGTCAAGGCCTCTGTTGATAGATTAAAAGTAAAGGAAACAAATAATTGAGACTCAATGGTTATTTCCACAGTCTTCACAGGGATCAGACTCTTGACAATATAACACACAGACAAGAGTTACACACATGGACCTCAGGTCATCTTCTACACTAGATCAAACCAGAAGGATATGCACTGTGAGAAAAACCGTACCTAACCCAGAACAGGAAGTTTTATAGATTATCAATGACATTAATGTGCACAGCTTCTAACACAAAGAAATGAAAAAGTCAAGGTAACTACTTATGTAAGCCTACCCCTAAATCGAATGCCATCATGCTTTACATGTAGAACAGATTAAACCACTGTTACATTTTACTTGAATTCTCCACATTAAGCTGACAGTTGAGTTTCCAGTAACAGAAGCAGAAATTATCTGTAGAGTACAAGCAAAAAGAGAAGGATGCTGAAGAGCAACAAAACAGAATGGCAGTGACACTGCAAGAATAGGCAGGAATAATTTTGATTCAAGTTTTCAGCTAAAAAGGCATTCCATTTCTNAAACTGCCTGAGTTCCCGATTTTCAAAGGTGACTGGCCCCTAAAAACAAAACATAAACCAAGCAGGCCTCAGGAGCATGGTGTGGCTTCTCCGAATCACAGCAGCATCCCCAGCCTATTCTGCTGTAGGAGTCTCAGATTCCAAGTCACTGTCATTAATGGGAGAAATCTTTATTCAGGCATGATTAGTAAATTAATTAGTATTTCCTGAACACGNCAGCTCTAGGAAAAGGTCACTGACTAGCATAATCTCTCAAGTATGGCAATGAAAGATGGTAAAGAAGACAAGCCAGAGGCTCAGAGGAACCTAAAAAGGGAGACTGAAAATACTTGCTAGTGAATAGAAACTTTTAAGAAAATGAGCCAATAAAGTTGGGCATGCTGGTGCACACCTGTGATCCCAGCATGTTCAAGGCTGAGGCCAAATAGGGATAGAGTGAGATCTTGACTAAAAAAGTAAGTAATTCCAAATATAAAATGCCCTCAATTTTCAGTTTCCAATATATGTATATCTGGTCAAATTTAATTTCCAGCCAAGGCAGACTGAATCACTTAAAATCACAATGGAAAGAAAAAAAAAAAAGGTAAACCCAGAGATGACTAGTTTTTTAAAAATTCATTTTTTATTATTTTACTTTATTGTTTTTTATTATTAGTGTACATGTGTGCATGCATGTGTGCACACAGAGATCAAAGGACAACCTTCAGGAGTTGCTCACTCCTTCTACTCTGGATTCTAGGGACTGAACTCAGGCCATTGCTGCCCGGAGATGTCTGTTTTTGTAAGCTGTGTCAAAGAAGCTTGTCAGAAAACAAATTTTTCTATAAAGAAGTCACTGTTTGGCATAAGAGATTAGCTACCTAATTCCATTTGGAATTTTATTTGGCTCAATGTTCTCAATCCTGGCTGTAAAGCTAAAACTATGTATAAATAGTATTGCTAGTATTTTTAAGTGGAACTAAGGTGGGCTTAAGTAGTCATCTAGAATGAGAATCATAAAAAGGAAGGAGCTGGCAGGCAAAACTCATTAGCAGCACACTACTGACCTCTATGGGTGAGGTTTAGTTAATACTCAACACTAATGCTAGGCCTTGGGGGATATGCCTGCAATCCTAACACTAGGGATTCTAAGGCAGGAGGATCATCAATNTGAGGCTAGCTTAGGCTACATATGAAGAACCTGTCAAAAACAAACAAACAAACAAAACAATAACAAAAAAATTCTGCCTCAAAACCAAGGTGGAAGGCAAGGATCAACACAAGGCTGGCCTCTCTCTCTCTCTCTCTCTCTCTCTCTCTCTCTCTCACACACACACACAGAGAGAGAGAGAGAGAGAGAGAGAGAGAGAGAGAGAGAGAGAGAGAGAGAGAGAGAGAGAGAGAGAGAAATACAAACCAACCAAAGCAAACACAAAAAACCCAAATACCGACTACTAGGTTCTACCAGAGCCTAATTAAAACAGGATCTCGCTCTGGTACAAGATCTTTATACACGTTATTATATAGTTTTGTGAAATGCTACTATAAAGCAAAGTTTCATTTAAGAAATGGCACTATTTACACTATTTATACAGATTATAAGAAAACTGGAATTATTTTCNTCTTAGGTAACTTGAACAGGAATTTAAAGTGTCACAGTCCACTGATGCCTTAGAAACTCATTTTCCACGCAGCCAAATTTGAGCTTCTCTTGTGATGTTCTTGTCAAAGAAATTTCTGTTTCTTAGTAAATATATTAAACTACATCCAGATCCAAAGTAAAAGTAAGGGCTGTTAGCACTCACATGATGGCTCACAACCATCTGTAACTCCAGTCTCAGAAGATAGGATGCCCTCTTTTGGTTTCTGAGNNNCCAAGCATGCATGTGGTACACAGATATAAAATACAAGCACCCATACACATTTGATTAATTAATTAATTAAGAAAAGTGCCATGGACATATTTTTTTAAAGACAAAGGTCTTATGATATAGCCCTAGCTGGCCTGAAATTCCCTATGAAAATCGGGCTAGCCTCAAACTCAAAGAGACCCATCTGCTTCTGCCTCCTGAGTACTGGGATTGAAGGCCACTATGCCTAACCTCAAGCAAGTTGTTAGAGCCTTTACACTCACTAATTAGGCTATGCTGGCTGGCCAGCAAGTCCCAGGGATCCACCTGTCTATGCCTCTGAGTAATGGGCTTACAAATGTGTGCCACCATTACCTGTTTTTTTATGTGGGTGCTGGCAACCAAACTCAGGTTCTTAACTTTTAAGATTTAGCCATCTCCCTAGCTCCTCCCACAGCCTTTTTATCTGAAGCACTACTTACAATGANTTTTATCTTCATGTATTATGTATCTATCCCTGTTAAAATTGTGGCCTAGAAACATCAAAATCAGGGCCTCTTTTCCACCTCCATCCCTAAACTCTTTTGTCCTCTTAGGTTCAGTGAGTCCATCATGAAGTAACCCTCCAGAGAAAGCAGNAAGGAAGTTAAAGCATAAACCTAAGGATGTAGTATTCAACCTAGAGTTGATACATTAATACAACAAGAGCTATTTTCATTTCTTGGACAGCTCCATGATAATGAAATTATTTGTCTACTTTGAATCTTAAAAGGCTATACAGCAATGTAGAATGATGATACAATATTATTCTCCTTCTACAATCAGTCAAGCCCAAATACTATATTCCAAAGAAAGAGAATAGGGTATTCACTTGTGACAACAAGCTAGAGTCCCTTGTATGGTCTGTGACTAGATTCTGGACGCAGTGCACAACTTACAGAGGTCTGACTGTAACCTTAGCGGACTCTCTGCCAACCAAAACTTAAATGCATCCATACTGACATGGAAAAGCCATAGATACTACAATCTTCATAAAGCTTACAAGACAACGGCATTATATACAGAAGAGAACGAGCGGTTTTGTTCCTATCATCTCTGAAAGCGGCTTTCCTACCTATGGTGTGTGCCTCCCAATGATGCTGGGAAATACATCAACTTGTCAGGCACCTTGATAGTCATCAGAGTATCAGATACCTATGCTATAAGTCCACCAGGGTTAAATGCTTGATTTATCATTTCCCTAGCCTCTTCCCCAGACATTGACTACTGCCATTTGATAATTTCTCCATCTTGTACAACAACAAAAATTGGTGGCCCATGTCCACAGACATTCTGGACTTTGGAGCCTTTTCTTATTAGAATCCTGGAAGCTAATTAAATTGGAAGTATGACAAAGGCAGAAATGAGGAGGAAGGGGAAAAGTCAAGCAGTTCTTTCCAATTGTAAAAGGTACATTTTAGACAAAAATGCTCAAATAACTGCCTCAAAACATTTCAGAGTTGGAAAAGGCACAAACCAATAAATATTTAAAAGAGAGAAAATATTTTTAAAAAATTTTTTAGAGTGTGTGCATGCTGAAGCAGTGTCTCATGTAACTCAGGCTTGCCTCAAACTCACTTTGTAGCCAAGGTTGACCCTGAACTCCTGATCCTCCTGCCTCTCCTCCCAAGTGATGGGATTGTAGGTATGTAGCACCACACCCAACAAGGCAGAGGTTTATAGGCCTGAAAGATGGTGACCATTATGAAGTCACTTTAATGATACTCAGGACCAAAGGAAAATGTATAAGAAGTTAAGAAGCAGGAAAAATAATGAACTCTGGTAAGGACATTAATAATTAAGATAGCCAAATAACATGTTGGCTAAATACCAGAAGTTCTATTTATAAGCAGGTCAACATGATGAATCTATACACGTGCAGACATATTCCATCCCAACAATGAACAGAATGGTAATGAACTCTCTAAAGACAGATAATTCTGTCCTTTACAAAGGACATTTCTGCTCATTAAAGAAAGCTGANTAAGTTCTCTAGTCCACCAAGAACTGAAAATAACCAAAAGAGGAGGAGATGCTTACCAGGCTATCCAGTCCTCCTCCTAAAAGATCCACAGCTCCCATCTGCATGGAGGATACTTGTGGCACGTTCACCGGGGGACCCAGGTCAAGATTTAAAAGATCCCCCAGAAGATCACCTTGAGAGGGGATAACCTGAGGCTGTTCCAGGTTGGTTGCAGTGGTGGTGCCAACAGGACTATCACCTGCATCAGTGCTGCAATCAAACACAGAGGAGAAATGAGAAAAATTATCTTCACCCATGATACAACAAAGCAGCAAGCAAATGTCACAGATAAAATCACAAAACGCTGAAAATACAATTAAGGAATTAAACAGGGCTGAGATGGCTCAGTAGGTAAAGATTCCTGCCATCAAGTTCAATCCATAGAATCCACACAGTGGAAGAAGAGAACTGACTCCCACAGGTTGTCCTCCATGAGACTACACATACACACACAACAAATAAATACATGTTAAAAACAAAAACTTCAGTAGCTTTTGACAAGATTTGAGTGTGGAAGAGTAAGGAGAATGACAGTAAACAAACANTAAGGAAAAGATGAGTGATGTTGGCAACAGGAGAATCTGGAAGGATGATAAAAAAGAAAATAAGATACTCAGGTTTTGTCTTCTTTTGTTCTGGTGTTCTTATACTAAGAACATATTCCACCATCGAGCTACAACCACAACTTCAAGATGCTTAATTCTGTTATGTGTTAAGAAAAATAACTACAGATGTCAGCAGTCAATTAAAGACAACTGACTGGCAGCCAGAGCTAGACAATAAACTTAGAAAGAAATTTATATCCACATCTCAGGTAAATGATCAGGGAAAGGTGTGTTGTTAAGAGCAGGGGATCTAGACTCATCTAAGATCAAGTGTAGGCTTTACATAGTGTTAACTGTAGGTGACAACTCTATGACCAAGTTTCTTCAAGAGAATGCAAACAATACCACCCAAGCCAGGCTATCAAAGTAAGGACCCAACAAAAGCATGATGGTAAGTGGTGTCTCTTGTAGTATATCAGCAGTGACTATGGTTGGCCCCTAAGTTCCCAAAAGGAGTATGAAGAGAAGCACAGGAAGAAAAGGTTCAGACAGATCTTTGAATTAACCAAGACCAATAATCAAAGAAGAGAAGGAATAGGTGTTATGGCTTGAATTTGAAATATCCCCCTCAGGCTCTTGGTTTGAATATGCAGTCACACTGTTCTGAAGGCTATGGGGGCATTCAGCGGATAGGGCCTGACTGGAAGATGTAGATGACTAGAGGCAGGCTCTTGAAAGGTATAACTGGCTTCCTGTTCACTTCTATGAGAACAATCTGCTGTCTCATGCTCCCACTGCCATGAATAGGGGTGTTCCTGTCCCCATTCTCTGAGGAGGAAATGACTTGGAGGAGGAGGCAGGAAAGTATCATAATCCTGAATGGCCTCCCCTGCAACACTTAACTATNAATTATTCTACACAGCCCCCTGAAAAACATAAAAATAAACCAAGGGGACCTGAGGGGTTTGCTGCTGTGATATGTCGCACTCAACAACAGGACAAATCACTGGGATGTTTTCCCATAATTATGGGAAATGAAGAATGGGACAAACATCCCACATGGGGGCCTTCAGGGAGTGCTTTATTTCATGTCCCAAGTGTATCACTAACTTTTGTTGCCGGAGTTAGGGACGGACCTTATAGACATGCCATTTGCAGCAATTCATCACATATATATACACCCTCTTTTTGTTTTCTGGATAGGTTGGGGTGCTGGAATTGAATTTAAATTTAGGGCCTTGGAGGTGCTAGGCAAGCACTCTACCACTGAAGTATATTCCCCAGCTACCATCCCCACTTACACCAAAAGGTATTTTTCTTTTATCAGTCTTTAAAGAGAAAAATAAAGTACAAATGGCAAAGGGGGCTTTGATAAGGACCTANGTATAAAGCCTAGGCTGCAATCCCAGCTTCATGGGAAGCTGCGGCAGGAAAATCAAAGCTTCTAGGCTGCACAAGGAGTTCTGGCCAGCCTTGGGTACATAAACCCTGCCTTAAAAAAACAGAAGCAGGCCAGGCGGTGGTGGCACACGNCTTTAATCCCAGCACCCGGGAGGCAGAGGCAGGGGGATCTCTTGTGTAGCATGAATCTTAAACGGCCTTATTAATTGAAAACACCAGNCNAGGTATCTAGGTCTATTCTGCAAGGTCAGAGAAACAGAACAAGTCACAGCCAACCTCATCTTTTCAACTCCTCAGCTGATCTTGTTTTCTCAGACTGTAGGCTTCTGAGTCCTCACCCAAATGAATCTCAGCTGAACTATTGCTAAAAGCCTCAAAGCTTAAAAGGCCTCTAGTTTCTGGTTCTCATGCCTTATATACTTTTCTGCTTTCTGCCATTACTTCCTNAGATTAAAGGCATGTGTCTTTCCCAAGCAAGACATAGATCTCAAGTCCTGGGATTAAAGGTGTGTACCACCATGCCTGGCTCTGTTTCCAGTGTGGCCTTGAACTCACAGAGATCTGGATGGATCTCTGCCTCCGGAATGCTAGGGTTAAAGGCGTGTGTGCCACCATTTTATGGCCTCTATGTCTATCTAGTGGCTGTTCTGTTCTCTGATAAGTTTTATTAGGGTACACAATATTTTGGGGGACACAATATAATCACCACACTCTTAGTTCAAGGACAGCCTAGGCTACACTGAGAAATCCTGTCTCAAAACAACAAAACAAAACAAAAACAACAAAAAACAAAAGCAAAAAGAGTTTATTAGTGTTCCTCTTCTCTGATTATAAAATTGGGGGGTTAGAAAGCAAGAGCTGCATGCTACTGGTGGTCTGCTCCAAACACACTTTCCTTACCCATCTCATTAGACAAATTGGGTGAAACAAAACAAACTAGGCACATATAACTGAAAGCTCTATCTATATATAGAATCTAAGCTGTTTATACACTGCAATCCTGCAAAAGTATTTCATAGTTTTACCGTAAGTCATTTACACAAGAGAAATAGTATCTAATAATGTTTTCTGTGTATATGTGTGCATGTGCCAACCCATGGAGGACAGAGGACAGCGTGAGGTGATGTTCCTCAGGTACCTAGTTTATTTTTTTCCATTTATGTGTATCTGTCTGTGTGTGTTTAAGTGTATGCTGCACNTGTTCCTTATCCACAGAGACCTGGAAGCCTGCTGATTAGTTTGGCTAGCCAGTGAGCCCCAGCACTTTCCTGTCTNCACCTCCCCAGTGCTTGACTACAAGCACTCACTACTATGCCTTGCTTTTCCACATGGGTTCTGGGGATCAGATTCACTCTGTCAACAGAGCTAGCTCCTCAGCCCCAGGATCTAATAAACTACCAGACTTAAGCAACTTTCAAATCTTATCAATACAGATGGTATTCGCCATCATTTCCTACAGTTCTATTGTACTCCTAGGCTGGAACTCAGAGAAAGAAGCCCTTTAGGGCAGCAAGACTGCAGAATGCACAGCAAGCTCCTTTCCAGGTACAGAGCAGAAGACAAACTGACTCACCAGCAACTTACTTCTCACTGAATAACCCTTCACCTGCTTACCTCCCGTGATGAATTGGCAAGTGTTTGCGATGAATCCCATGACTCCCTTCCACAAAAGCATTTGGAGGTTTATGGTACACGGAGGCCAAAGAACCAATGTGGCAGATGAGCTCATCCAGGAGGGTAGGCTCAATGAGGTCTGTCTCCTCAGAGATCAATGGCTTCTCAGACAACACTACTTCTTTGGCTGTCACAGGGTCAGTTGAAAGAAGGCGCCAATAAATGTAACCCCGATCTCGAAGGTCAGGGTTATCAGAATCCTAAAGCAAAGCAAAGGCAAGGAGATTTAGATGGATCTGTGTCCAAGGTACCAAAGTGCCAGGTTACTGTCAAGGTGCTGCTGTAGTGACTTAATGCAGATTAGCCATTAAAACAATATTTTACTTGGATTTAATAATAGTTTATAGTTATAACTGTATATGTCTAAGAACTTAAACATATACTGAGATGGGTTACTGTTCAGACTAAAATTCAAAGGCAAGCTGAGAAGAAAAAGCCACTTTAATCCAGCAATAATTAAACGGCCTTGGAAAGTAAGAACAGTATTTTAAATTATTATATTAAGATCTGGCGAGATAGCTCAGTGGGTGAAGGCACATGCTGCTAAGCCTTGTGACCAGAGATCAGCCTCTGGGACCTACATGGTAGGAGGAAAGAGGACTGACTCCCCACAGGTTGTCAGCTGACTTGTATAAGCACAGTGTGACAAGTGTGCACACATGCTTTCTCTGTTCTCTCTCTCTCTCTCTCTCTCTCTCTCATACACACAAATACATAAATAAAAATGTGTCAGCCTTTAAAAAAATTTTTTTTATTTACTTGTACCAGTGTTCTGCCTGCATATATGTAAGTACACTACCCAGAGAGTGTGAAATATATGTAAGTGCAATACCCACATAGGACAGAGGAGGGCATCAGAGCCCCCNGAACTAGAATTATAGATGGCTATAAGCAGTCATGCTGGTGCTGGGAAATGAATACAGGTCCTTTGCAAGAGCCATTGAGTCATCTCTCTAACTCTCATGTGTCAGCTTAAACAAAACCAAAACCAAAACTGTTACATAAGCCATATGTAGAGGCATACACCTCTAACTGCAGTGCTCAGGACGCTGGTGGCAGGAGGACTGCATGAATTCTCAGTACATTTGGGGTATGTACTGAGAAATGGGCCAGTTAGAGCTACATAGCAAGACCCTATCTCTAAATTAATTAATAAAAATTAATAAATATGTTCTGTGGAATAACCCCTCTGTACACTGTGTGAATATATGTCACTGTGATTGGTTTAATAAACAAGCTGAATGCCCAATAGCTGAACAAGATAAAGTTAGGCAGGAAAGCCAAACTGAAAATGATGCGATGAGGAAGGGTGGAGTCAGAGGAGTCACCAGCCAGATGGAAAAGGAGTCAGACACACAAAATGGGATAGAGGTAAAAGTCACGAGCCTCAGGGAAGCACATAGATTAAACAGAAATGGGTTAAGTTGTAAGAGCTATTTAGCAATAAGCTTGAGCTATTGGCCAAGCATTTGTAATTACTATTAAGCCTCTGAGTGATTATTTGAGAGTGGCTGTGGAACAGGAAAACTCTGCCTACAAATATGGCCATCAATATTAGCAGGAATATTCCTAACATATATTCTACATTATATCTGTTTTCCTCATATACTCCTTTCAATTTTTTTTATTTTTACTTATGAGTATATGTCTACTTGTGTATATACGTACTACATGTGTGCAGAGCCTGTGGAGACCAGAGGTGGTTATCAAATCCCCTAGGACTGCAGTTACAGACATTGTGAGCCACCATGTGGATGCTGGGAATTGAACCCAGTTCCTTTGCAAGAGCAGCAAGTGCTCTTAACCACTGAGCCAATTCTCCAGCCCTATAATTTCCTATAGATATATAAATACCTATATGCATCTCCTATGGAGACACTGGCTAAGTCATAGTGCTAAAAAGAGACTACATATAATGCCCGACTAAAGAGCTCATAAAGGAACTATTAACTAAAGAAAAAAACCAAAAACAACAACAAAACCCCACACGACCCAACAAAAANCAAAAAAGAACATATAAATGTATGTGCTTTCAAAAGGAGCAACACTTGAATTTAGTGCTCTTTTTGCTGTGGTTTTAAAATAATTTTGTGCATGGTCATGGCTTAAAAATAATTATACTCTGCTGAGTTTAGTGGCGCACACCTTTAATTTCAGTACTTGGGAGATAGAGAAGACAATTTTTGAGTTCAAGGCCAGCCTGGTCTACATAGTGAGACCTTGTCTTGGAAAGAAAAACAAAAAGGAACAAATTGCAATCACACTACTCCAAGATTTACAAGAGTATAAAATTAAAAAGAAATCTCTCACAATTATCCAGTCCCTNCCCACTCTCAACTCTCCACCTCCAATAACCATGACTAGCATGCTATATGTGTCTGTCTCAACAGAGCACACACGCTTTTGGCATGGGAACCAGTTTCATATTATACACACTGCTCCATAAGCTACTTTCACACATATTCATACACATAATAAAAATTAAAATAAAATTTTAAAATATTTCCAAGAGCACTTACAAATTGATTTTTAAAATATAAAATTAGTAATGGAAAAATGANAGCTCAGAACTAGGCAAAGTAATATAGAAGAGATTGAAATTTTGATAATAGATGAAAAAGACAGAAAAATGGTTAATATTTGAATCAGATTCAATGTGTATATACACATCTGAACTGACAACTGTGTTAAAGCCAGCCTGCTATCATATTCAATTAAAGACATTACTAAGTCTGGTGGACTGGTAATCATCGTATTAGTTAACACTATAAAAAAGAAATTATTTTGATTTTTATGGATCTGAAATGGTGACCTGATTTTCTTTTCCACTGCTAAAATCTGAACGTAGGGCCTTGTGCATGCTAGGCAAGCGAAATATGACTGGNCTATATCCCTATCACTTAAACAATTTTTAAAACTTATTTTGAGACAGAGTCTCACTAAGTTTCCCAGGTAGANCTTGAACTTTTTATCTTCTGGACTCAGCTTCCCCAGTAGTTGGGAATACAGGCCTGTGCCATCGGGTCTGGCTGCGACCGGGTATGGCTGTGACCTGGTCTGTAAGGACAATGGCCACGTTCTCAAATTAGATTCCACTTGAACATCTTTTCTTCTGACCAGAACTATCTTATGTGGTGGTTAGGGCTAACTGTTAACTTGACAGAATACATAATTACCTGAGAGATGGGTCTCTGGGCATGCTGGGGAGGGGAAGGTGTAGTATCTTCATTATGATCATTGATATACATAAAAGACCCATTTTAATTGTGGGTGGAGGATCCTGGTGATATAGAATGGAGAAAGGGAACTGAGCAGCACACATGCATGCATAGTTCTTTGTTCCCAACTGCAGATACAATGTGAGCAGCTCCCCTATGCTGGACTGTAATGGGAACTGTGAGCCAGAATAAACCCTTTCTCCCTTACGTCGAATTCCAAGTATTTTTGTTTGTTTGTTTGTTTTTTGAGACAGGATTTCTCTGTAGCCCTGGCTGTCCTGGAACTCACTCTGTAGACCAGGCTGGCTTCAAACTCATAGAGATCCACTTGCTTCTGCCTCCCAAATGCTGGGATTAAAGGCATGCAATACCAGGAAAAGCATCATATAATTCAAGTATCAAAACATCTAAGGAAACAGCAAAGTACTTTAAAGTTATCTCTGAGAGAAAGAACCTCTCTGAAAGGTAGATAAAATGAAAGCTGAAGTCATCTAGAAGATATCATACTCAATGTTATTTTCACATATGTAGGTTTATTATCAACAAGATACAATCTAAATCAATTTTTTCAAAATTATCATGAAAACTGAAGTCAGTCAATCTGTTTTTATTTTTAAATTTATTTTATATGTAGATCTGTGTACCTGAATATATGTATGTGCCTGCACAGATCAGAAGAGATGNAGGATCCCACGGAGCAGGAGTTATAGCTGGTTGTAAACTACCATGTGGAACTAAAACCAGTTTCTCTTGAGAACAACAAATGCTCTTAAGTGCTAAACCATTTCTGTAGCCTCAGTCAGTTGAACTACAAGCTGCATTAGCCAGATATAATTTAGCAGAATTTGTTAAGAGGCAGAATTTTAATATTTTTAGAAATAAAACCTGCCCAAGAAATAAAACCTGTTCATTCCCAAGAAATGAACCTTCTTGGGAAGTTTCCTGGCTAATTTTATTTCAACTTGATACAAGCTAGAGTCATCTGAGAGGGAAGCTCAATTGAAAAATATATCTTCATGTGCCAGGCAGTGGTTGTAAACACCTTTAATCACAGCACTCCGGAGGCAGAGGCAAGCAGATCTCTGTGAGTTCGAGGCCAGCCTGGTATACAGAGTTCCAGGATAGCCAAGGATACACAGAGAAACCCTGTCTCGAAAGACACAAACAAACAAACAAACAAACAAACAAATAATACAAAAATGCCTTCACAAGATCAGACTGTAGGCAAGCACGTAGGGCATTTTCTTAATTAGTGATTGATAAGGAAGGGCCCAACCCATTGTGGAAGAGGCCAAGCCTGGGTCAGTGGTCCTGGGTTCTATAAGAAGGCAGGCTGAGCAGGCCATAAGGAGCAAGCCAGTCTGTAAGCAGCACCCCTTTATGGGCTCTGCATCAGCTCCTGCCTCCAGGTTCCTGCCAGGTTTGAGTTCCTGCCTTGGCTTCCCTCGATGGACTGTGACTCATGATGTGTGAGCCAAATAAAGCCTTTCCTCCCCAAGTTGCTCTTCATTGTGGAGTTCACCACAGCAAAAGCAGCCCTGAACAGGACAGGAAGTGTCATCGATTCTCACCATCTGAAGCAGCACAAATCAACCCTCCAGATGCTCTCAGATCTCTCACCTGTGTGGCCAAGCTCAAGACTTGTTGGACCAGCTCCTGTGTTTCTGATGGCTTCTTGAGAAACAGCTTCACTATGGCGGTAAGCAGAGTGAGCTGCACCTAAAAAACAAAATTCAACATAGTAAATGAGAGGCAGCATCTCATTTCCTCACCTATGAATTATTGTTGTTGTTAAAGAGATGAAAGGTTGGCCAATGGACTGAATAGCAGCCAAAGGTGATCTCTGAAATAAAGTAATCAACTGAACATTCACTAGCCTCTTATTTTCCAGTTGCAGTTTTATATCAAAAATGGCTTGTTTCTGAGCCATATTTTCAATTGTTTTCTTTCTTTTTAATAAAAAATGTATTATTATTATTGTGTGTACACGATGTGTGCGCAACATGTGTATAAGTACATGTGTCACAGTGCACATGGGGAGGTCAAGGACAATTCTGTAGAGTCAGTTCTCTCTGTCCACCTTTACACAGGTTCCAGGGATCAAATTCAGGTTGTCAGGCTTGTACAGCAATCACCTTTACCCTCTGAGCCAGCCCTCAACTGTATTTCTTAAAGTACAAACATAAAGTAATAAAACTGGCTCTTGATCAAATTGTGCATTATTTACTTTGGCCAAAGCTTACAC
>LZPO01034948.1:175018-191176 GCA_001675575.1 Neotoma lepida
TGGCTGTCTTGTAATTCGCTATGTAGATCAGACTGGCCTTAAACTCATAGAAATCCACCTGTCTATGCCTCCTGAGGGCTGGTACTAAAGGCATAAGCCACCATGCCCAGCTCAATTACGCTTCAATAACCAAGCTTTAAACTTTCACAAGAGTTCCTGAGACAGACTTTCTCAAGAAAAAAAATTAACCCGTGGGATAAGAAAACCCTGCTATCTTGTGTCTAAAACCAATTCTTTTTAAGTACAATAAAGAATTTTCCTAGTATGCATTTTGCCTTCATGGTATAAAACATTAGAAATCTCACTTTCTTTTAAGGAAGATGGAGTTAGAAAACAACAGGAAACTGTAACCCTGTCTCCTATTGCACTTGTCATTCTATTTTCATGTGTATGTTTTTACATATGTGTGTGTGTGCACAGAGGTCAGAGGTGGACATGAAGTATTTTCCTTGACAGCGTGTTCTACTTTAATGGAGACCAGGTCTCTTTCTGAAACCAGAGCTCATCGATGGAGCTAGTCAAGCTAGCCAGCTTGCCCAGATAGCCTGTTTGCTGGCACTAGGTTTACAAGCAGGCCATCAGGGAGGCCTGACTTTCTCTATGGCTGGCAAGTGCTTCTTCGGCTGAGCAATCTCCCAACCTCCATCTACTTTTCATAAAAGAAATCTTTGTTCTAATGCACATATTCCAATGACCTGCTTCTATTAAGAAATTCAATAGTTTTAGTCTTATAGATCTATGGCCCTCTCATGTTCACCATGTTCACTATCTTCTTCATTAATGTAATTTAAAAAATTATTTTTTATTTCTGAAGACTGAACTTGGGCTCTAGCACATGCTAGGCAAACTCTTTCCCAATAAGCTGTATCCCCAGCCTTTTATTTCCTTCGTGTTTTAAAACAGGACCTTGCTAAGTTGCTAAGGGTGGCCTGAACTTGCGCTTGTCTCGCCTTAGCCTCCTGAGTAGCTGAGATCACAGGCCTAGGCCACCAGGTCAAGCTGGCTAATGTAATTTTAAACATTATAATGAGATAGAATAAATTAATGTGGGTAACTAGTATACTAGGTCAAGTATCTGGCCTATTCCTACTTCTTAAACCAGGCTCTTGACTGTTTTCTTAAAACTAAACTGTCATAACCCCTTATTTACACAAGTATTACACATTTCTCTGTGGATCATATTGAGATATCACTTTTTTTGGTTTTAACCTGTAACAGAACCATTTAGAAATGACCCTCCATTTTTTGGGAATTCAGTAAAAGGTGGTGGCCCTCTTTCTAAAAATAACACTTCTCAAAACAAAACAAAAAANCCACAAACACATGAATTTTGAAGTGCCTNTCTTCAGAACCAAAGTATTTGTTTTATAAACTAAGAACCCTCAATCTGGAAATTTTGTGATGTGAAAATACAGACTCTGAGTATCTGTGTGGAGGANCTATACGAGGCCAGAGGTGGGCGATTCCTTGCAATAAATTCCATAATTTCCCACAAAGTAGCAGGTCCCATGCAAAGTAAACAGCGTGGCTGTTACTGGCCTGCTTTTGTGAAAGAGTNGCTGCATGATTCGTGTATATTAAGACCCTTCTGAGAGGAGAAAGTATATAATCATTTGTCTAGCATAAAGTAAGAGTGTGTCCAGACAATAGGGAATATATAGGTTTCCTGTTGAATGGGAACTGCCAACAGACGGTATAGACTCAAGCAGAGCTTCATTTTTACAAAAAGAATAAAGCAGATGGGTACGGTAGCTCATGCCTGCAATGACAGCACATGGGGTCAACTTGAAACCCCATCCCATCTCTAAATGAGAAGTTTAGTCTCTATTGGCTACCCACTTATGTATCTCTAACTTTTAATAAAGTATCTACTATGACCAGTTATATTAAGAAGAATAAGTCTTACCTAGTCAATTTCAAAGTGCCTTACTCATCAACATTTCCCAAATGATTTGAGAAAGAAGGTTACAAGAATTTTGACATACTTGTTGGGGTATTTGCGGAAGATGTCCCTGATGACAACAATTGCCTCTTGAACCACATAATTTACTTTGGTCTGGATTAGATCAAGCAATGTGCTTACACAGCGTTCTGCTGATTGCTAGGGAGAAAAACATCAAAACAAAAGTCAGGTGATCTATCCAATAACACTATCTCAACACAAAAAAGGAAAAAAAAAGGAAATACACAGGTACATTCACTAAATTAAACAGACACTGAATTTGCTAAAGCTATACTAGAGGCTAGATCATTTGTTATATATCATTATTAGAAATTCTAAGAATATACCAGCTTTTATTCATTAGAAAACAAACTGAAAAATGTTTTGAATTTGGTTTTGTGTGTTTTGTAAAGAGCAAACGTAGGGTCTCACACAAGCTAGTCAAGAGCTCTACAACTGAGGTATACCTCTATCTCCCAGATAATTCAGTTAAGTGAGTAAACATTAACCTGGATAACTCAAAGAACAGAAATATGAAAAAAAATAGCCAGCATATGAGGAAAGAAAGGCAATTAAAGAATACACCCAAGTGGCAGGTCCTTGACTAGAATTCTGAGGAGACTGCATGGGGTGTTTTTGGTGTTTTAAAAAGACTACTCACTGGTCTGTCTGCCTGNCTGTCTGTCTGTCTCTCTCTCTGTGTTGTGGAATATTTGTTTAATCAGGCAAAGATGTGTTACATTTGTTTATGCTGCATTTGTTTAACTATGTAAAGATGTGTTGCATTTGCGTTAATTAAATAAAATTAACCTGAGCTCAGAGACACAGGGTTAGTAACTATTGACAGGAAGTAGCAGGGAGCAGCTTAGAGTGGGTTTTTTTTTCCTTTTTATTTAAGTGGGGGCAGTGTGGAAGGAGGAGGCTTCTGGGGGGCTCCAGCAAAGAGAGAAAGTTAGCCAGTTGCTACTCTAACTCTCTGAGCTCACAGGTCTTCAGCCTAGCCTTTGGATCTCGAGTTTTATTAGAACCATAGAGGTTTAGTTAAAGCTACCTTTAGTTAAAACTACCTTTAATGGCAGCAACAGAGCCACTGTCTGGTGGAACAGAATTCCCCAGGCTATGGCCTGAGCAGCCAGATCACTAGTAGTTTAAAGTGCAGCCACTGTGAGGAAGACAAAACAGTATTTGTGCACACATACACATGCTGGTGCTCATGAAGAACCCTGGAAGCTGGAGTTACAGGAGCCTGTGAACTGCCTGATGTGGGTGCTGATATCTGAACTCCAGTTCTCATGACAGATCAGCAAACACTCTTAACCACTGGGCCATCCCTCTGATCTTCTGCACAGGGTGTTTTTAAACCTCCTAAAAGGAATCGCCAAATTTTGTATGGACTTACAAAATATTTTACAAATACAAGGTCCATAGCTTTCACTTTCTTTCCAGTTATCCATGGCTCAAATATCCTAGAATAGATTAATCTATTAATCTTTTACTAACTGAATATGGAATACAAACTGATAAATTTATTGATACTATGATAGATTTTTTTTTTAGGATAAGATTGTGAGAAAAATCCCCAAATCCAAGGGTAAGTCTATATCATTTATCACAATGGATTATCACAGTTCACTAAATTATGTGCCTCCTGTTAGGATTCAAAAAGCACACACCATCACCTAAAACTCAAGAATATCACCAAGCCTCCAGATTTAGTCAGTAAAGGGGATGGAGGTATGAGATAAGCAGAACCATTAAGATACAGTCCAGTCTCTTGGAAAGTCTGTAAGTCTAATCAGTAATCAATATGTATTAGGGCCAGCAGGATGGATCACTGGATAAAGGCACTTGCCACCAGGCCTACTGACCTGAGTTTGATCCCCAGGAGCCTTATGGTGAAAAGAAAGAACCAACTCCTACAAGTTGTCCTCTGACCTCCACATATATAACCTGGCCCGTGCTGTCCTCTCAAACAATAAATATATAAATGTAAAAAATAAATAAGTAGTATCAAAATAAGTTAAAACCAAAACAAAATACAACACCTAAGGACACAGATTACCAAAAGCAATGTGTGGGAAAGAACAGAAAATTACAGCCAGGCATAGTGGCTCATGCTTGGAATCCTACATTTGGGAGACTGAGGGAGAGGGAATGTGAGTTTGGAGCTAGCCTGGGCTGCACAGTAAGACCCTGTCTTAAAAAGTAAAACCAATAAGCCCCTCAAAATGCTTGAGGGAGAAGTGGGGTATGTTGAAAAGATAAAAATCTGTAACTAATAAATCAATAAATAATAAAATTATTTATAGATATGGATGTAGCAAAAGAAAAACCAAAATAAAAGAGAGTTAAAAGTGATACTTTTTGGGAAGTGGGTCTAGGCAGAGAAGGGAAAGAACCAGGGGCAGTGGCTTTTCATTAAAAATTCTTTAATCTGGGGCTGAGAAGGCTCAGGGGTTAAGAGAAAAATGGCTGCTTGTCCAGAAAACCTGGGTTAGATTCCCTGCACCCACATGGTGGCTCATGACTTAGGAGGTTCCATACCCTCTTCTGGCTTATAGTGGTACTTAGCANACACAGGGTACACAGACATAATGCACACAAAACATCCATAAACATTAAANTATTTAGTTCATTAAGTATATGCTTTATTATTTTGATAAACTTCAATTAAACATACTCTAAAATAATGAACACTCAGAATCCCATACCGTGTGATCTCCTCCTCTGGAGCCTTACCTCCACTTTGATGGCACACCGTCCAATGGCCCTCACAGCTTTGCGAACAAAGTCCACATCGACCTCAGTGGCATATTCCTTTAACTCTGCCAGGACCTGTCAAATATCCAACAATTAGATAACCTTTAAAGATTCTCAAACAGTAATTTCATGTCTTCTGAATGCCAGATCTTAAGCTCTAAGCTATCATAAATTTGAGATGGCTTAAGGTCTGACCTGAGCAATGTTGGCTTGGGATGCAAGACGAATCATGATGTCCAACTTCTCTAGTTTAACATAGATAGGATCATTGTACTTCACAAAGAAGACTTTGATTTCCTGCTTCAAGATTTCAGGCCTGTGATACACAAAAACACAAGAAAAGAAGATGATAGAACATATTTACTGACATATCCTACTGAGCACTTCTGCCTCCCCCCTCCAGGGGGAGAAAACCCCTTATAAGTGTCTCATATAGGCCTCCATTGTTGTGGAATATTATTTTAAGATGTGTTACATTTGTTTATGCTGTGGAACATTTGTTTTAATGATGCAAGATGTGTTGCATTCTTTTATGTTGCATTTGTTTAACTCTATGAAGCTGTTTTACTTTGTCTATCTAAAACACCTAATTGATCTAATAAGGAGCTGAATGGTCAATAGTGAGGCAGGAGAAAGGATAGGCGGGGCTGGCAGGCAGAGAGAATAAACAGAAGGAGAAAAAGAGAGAAAAAGGATCAAGCAACAAGAAAAGAAGAGAAAGGACACCAGGGGACAGCCATAGAGTAAGAAGTAAGAAGCATACAGAGTAGAGAAACAAAAGCCCAGAGGCAAAAGGTAGATGGGATAATTTAAGTTAAGAAAAGCTGGCTAGAAATAAGCCAAGCTAAGGTTGGGCATTTATAAAAAAGAATAAGAATGTGTGTATTTATTTGGGAGCTGGGTAGTGGGTCCCCCAAGAGTAAAGTGTCAAAGAGCTAAGAGTAAAAAAACAACCAATAACACTTTATTGTGCTCCCCACCCCACATAGTAGTTGCACTACTACGTAACATTTTTACTTCCCCGCAGTAAAGCTGGGTGTCAGGCTCAGTGCCTAGCACATTCTAGACAAGCATTCTACCACAAAGCTACACTCCCAGCCCATCTATTCTCCACCAATTCCTCTTGACATCTGATTTGTGTCCTTTTAAAGGATGATAGGTATGTGTTACCACAGAGAACTGCTGAGGAAGAACAACCTGTTTCCCAACTACAACCTTCCTGGGTAGCATGTTCAAAAGAAGCACTTAAGAAAGCAACCTGCCTGGGCGTGGTGGCACATACCTTTACTCTCAGCACTTGGGAGGCAGAGGCATGTGGACCTCTATGAGTTCGAGGCCAGCCTGGTTTACATAGTGAGAGCATGTTTCCAAAAATCAAAAAACAACTTAACAACCCTAAACTGCAACACCAGATAATTACTACCCAAAGAATGGTAATAACTCTAAGTTGCTATTCCAGGGCAAGTTGTGCTACTATATAACATTTTTACTTCCACATAGTAAAGAACAAAAGAGATTAGCATCAGTCAATGGGGCATTTATATTAAGCTTAATTCAAGATCACAAACATTTTAAAATCACCAAATCATTACTTCCTCACCTTTTCTGGACAATTAGATTGATGTTCCTCAGGGCGACATACTGCACTTCTGGCTCCCCAGACAGCAGAGTGACAAGCGGGGGCGCTAACTTCTTCAGCAGCATATTGTAGTAGTCAGAGTCCTTGGGTAACAGTTCTAGGAATTTCATTAGGACTTTCACCGCTGAAAGCACCACTGCAGAGTTGGCATGGGAGAGCCGAGGAGTTACTCGTTCACAGATGCTGGGGACAGAGAGGGAAAATGAGTATCTTGGATTATGATACCTTTGCTCAATTCATTCCATAAAGTAATGCTTCACAGTTCCATGGCCCAAGTATCAAGAAATCAAAGATTCAGTTAGAAAAGTCAAAGCTCCATGCTTAGGTCAAAATGGGATCCAACACCGCAGAAGCTTCGTGCCCAGCACACTACAGGCAGAGCAGGGGCACCAGAAGACTTCAGAAGCCAGCAACAGGGACATCCAAACCGGAAGGGGACTAGCAATCCCCAGACACTTGCACTCACGCCAGTTACCTTTTTGATTTTAGTCCTCTGTCTCCCCACATAATGTTAGGGTTCCCTGCCTCCCAGCTCATCTCTACTCAACCTACACGAAGTCAAACCAAGCATCCTGAAAATTCATAGAGAGGTGTCATCCACCTGTGACTTAACGAGGAAGTGGGTTGGCAGGTGAAACTACACAGCCTCTTGCTTTCAAACTAGTAAGAAAAACTCAGAAACAGATGAGGTTTTGTTTTGTTGAGTTTCGTTTTTAATATTAGAATATTATTACAATGTTCTCCTGACTGCCTCTAGCTCCTACAACCTATGCTTAGATGCCTCATAGAATCTTGATATTCACACTTGCAGTGTGGGCAACATCACGAGTGACTGTTTACAGTGTTAAGGAGACAAGACAAGTGGCTGCTTATTCTCTTCTTTCTACGTCCATGTGGCTGACTCCTGACCTCCTCCAGGCCTTTNAAAAAAAGTCCACCCTCTTACAGAGACTTTCATGATTACTCTTTTTAAAAAGTCAAATTCCAAAAAGTAAAATAAAAAAATAAAATCCTGCCGAGTGTGGTGTACACAGCTTTAATTCCAGCTCTTGGGAAACAGTGGCAGATGAATCNCTGAGTTAGAGGCCATGGTTTATACGGTAAGTTCCAAGTCCAGCCAGGGCTACATATCGAGATCCTGTCTCAAAGAACAAATAAACAAATACTGAGGCAGGAGGATCACAAGTTTGCAGCCAGCCCAGGCTATATGTATAGTCCCTGACTCAAAATAAACAAAAATGATGGAGATGGGGGCATTATGGTCTCGTTATGGTCTCTCACTCTAAAATATCTGCCATTTCTTAGATCCTTATATTACCTCTGTTAGCCGTCACGAAATATGACCTATTAGATTAGTATTTTACTGAATACTCATATTGTATCAACTCCTATTCCCACTCCTCAGAATGAGTGGTGCATGATGACCATGATTTTTTTCTGTTCCCTGTGGAATCCTCACAGCCTAGAACAGAACCTAGCACATAGCTTGGGCTTAAGAAGTATTTGCTGAGTGAANTAATGAGTGTAATGTCAATGGTCAATAGAAAATAAAATTCTTGGTAAAATCCTCTCCAGAATATAACTGTACTTTCAATGATGGAAAGAAACTACCAGCAGTATTAGTTAAGTCCAGAGGGAATCATTTCCCAGACAAGTGAAGAGAACTTACATTCTAGTAGCTTGGAAATCAGCTTCAGCCAGGCAAGGAAGGTTCTTATCTACCATAATTAAAATATGTCAACTTTAATGAAGAGCCAGCAATTCTTCAGAAGTACTTTGCCTAGTCTAGTGCTTATATATACAATGTGCTCAATTTAAAAATAGGTAGTAACTCCAACTTTGTAAACTGAAATGTACTCTTATGTATATATGTGTTGATGACATTGGTAATAAAATTCTGACAGTCAAAGAAAATCTGCAACACGTAAGTGGTAAAGGGCTGAGTGGAACAATCAAGATATTTTCAAAAGCTCCAAATGTAATCTTTTATGTACAATGGCAAGACACATATGAGTTGCTGACTTTAAAATACTTAACCTAATACTAAATTATAGGTATTTCAGCTCAATAACTAGTATGAAGAATCTAACAGAATAGACAGTGTGTCATTACAATGACAGACATAACTTTTGTTTACCAAATGACCAGAAATTGGGAGATAGGTGACAATATGAAGGAGGTTTTGGCAGAAGTATACACAGAAACAACTAAATTATTTTTGGTGTGGTTTAGCACTTACAGTGTCCCTAAATCCAGTGAGAAAATATGCTGAGGATAGCAATGTCCCCCTAAATCCTCTGCCTTCCTGTCTGATAGCCTCTTATACTAAGAGCAGACATTAGACATTATTCAGTCAGGCAAGACCATTAGCTAATGTTCAGTAAGACAGACTAACCTCTGAGCTTCTCGGTCATCTTTAGGGTTGTAATTAGACAGGCAGTCCAGGATGAAAATCTGGCCCCATTCAGTGCACTCATTCAGGGCTGTGAGCAGCTTATTGATATTCTGAGGGTTGAGATCAAGTAAATTGCTGTTTGGGTGAGATTCACTGATCTCAGACAATGCTGCTACAGCATTAGCCACCACCTGCAAAAGAAACAGATAATGACTTTGAGATACTCAGAAAACCAAAACTATGACACGCAAACAACCTTGGTAGGGTCACTTCACAGCTCTCAATTCACTCCTAAACATTTTACCCAGTTAGACAGAAATAGATGAACTGCTTTCAAAACATGCATGAAGCCACCAATGACAGCATATACAGCTTCTGAGTAGTCAGGCACTCCCAGAATTCATATATTAGTAGAGTCACAGCTGACTCACTACTGAAACCTGAACCACTGTAGCAACACTCAAAACTGTCACTAAAATCAAGACATATCAACAGCTATAAAAAAATGAAGCTAAACTGGTTGTGGCTCATACCTATAATCCCAGCACACGAGTGGCTGAGGTAAAGAGGACACTTTCAAGTTTGGGACTATCATGGGCTAGCTACAAAGTGAACTCCAGGTCAGCCCGGACTACAGAATGAGACCTCACAAAAAAAGGAAAAAAGAAAACAAAAAAGAAAAATCTCAATAAATATTTGCATTATGTGACAGAGAAAAATCTAGGCCAAATTATAAGTGCATGTAGACAAGAGGGAGGTGACACTGTCAAGTATGGTAAGTGAAAAAACTGTTACCCTGGACAAGAAAGTACACTTGTACCTTGATTCACTGATATGGGAATATGTGTAGCTACAAAACAAGGTCAGTATTTTTAAATCAAAAGTACACATTATTTCTAATATAACTCACAAATGAATATTTAAAGTTATTTTAAAATTTCAAAAACACTTATAAACAAACACTACAATGGAAATACTGCCCTGTGGCTCTATACCGGTGAAATTTAAAATATGCTTTACAGAAAAAGTTCAGATGTGAAGATTAGCACAGTAAGGCTGACCATAACTAATCATTTTATAATTTAAGTGAGATGCATCAAGAAGCCAGCTCCAACAATTATGTACTTCAAAAAAATTCTCAAGGATGTTAATTCATAGTCAAGTCTTACTGAAGTCCCCTAACAAAAGCTTGAGAAACTGAGTTTTATAATTATGTTAGCAAGAGAGAAACATAATGGCTATAACTGAGCTGTCAGTTTTACTATCCACATTGCCTAGGTAATAGGCAGATTATACTAATCAGGAAAGTAAACAGATAAAGTAAATATTTAAGAAACAATGATTTAATACAAAGTATAATGTAACAATAGCCATCATTATATAGAGGATAAGAAACAAAATTCTCTTAAGCTCTAATTTGGTGATTAGAACAAAAAGTTCCAGATGAAAAGAATCAAAGACTTACTTAGTAAATATAACTAGACATTTCGTTGTCACAAAATCAATCAACCTAATGTATCATCTATAACAACATACATGAGCTTCTTTTCTCAAATGCCTTTGCTCACTTCATACTTGTGCATGAGATTTAGTAAAAGTAGAATGCACAGAAAATGAAACAATTCCATATAACCCCAGCATGAGAGGTAGAGGCAAGAGTATCAGTGAGTGGTTCAAGGTCATCTTCAGTTACTTAAGAAGTCTGAGGCTAGCCTGGGGTACATGAGACCCTGTCTGAAAACAAACAAACAAACAACCCCCAATCAAACAAAAACAATAATCATTCCCAGGTACTTCACATGCAGGTAAAAAAATTTATTTCCCATGCATAGTAGGTTTGATTGACCTTATTTTAGAATAAAAAAAATTAAAATGTCATATGTCAACTGCTTATTCTGACTGCTCTGTCAACACATCCAACCTTGGTCATCAGTTTTAAACAAACCTCCTACCATAATTACCTTTCTGTCAATGCATCTCCCTCACCCTCACCATGTGTGCGTGCATGCATGCGTGTGTGTGTATGTGTGTGTGTGTGTATGCATGCACGCGNGTGTGCGTGTGTTGTTTAAAGTTAAATAGAAGATTTGATAATAGAAAACACAGAAAAGATGAGAACTGAGGAACTAAAAATAGACATGGAGAGAACAGAAGGATACTAAACACAATAAGGAATTAGAATCCCCTTGTTACCATTATAGGCAATTAGAAATTACAGCAAGTATGTAATGGAGCTAATGAAGGGTAAGCTCTGATGCTTAAGTAGGTGATGTCTACTTACTATTACATTAAAACAAGAAAGGAAATACTTAAGAGTCAGCCTAATAAAAATATACAGGAAGATCAGATCAGAGGACCATGTTGAACAAANCCTGCCGGAGGGAAGATGTCACTGGTCAAGTCACCATCATAGTGACAGGGCAGATGAGATGCTCTCCCATCCTGCACCAGACTTCCTGTTCCTCTAAAACTCCCCGAGGTTGCTTCTACATCTCCACTGTCATCTTCCAATCAATTCAAACTCTTGGGTTTCCAGAAATCACCCAAGGCAGCCTCATGGTGGAGTGCTTTACAATCTCACAGTTAGTAAAGCGTGCTCCCCACACTGGGATGAACTTGAAGCCAGTCAGTCATACTGTATCTGAGGCAGATGAAGAAAAAGACTGAGTTCAAGTCGACAAATGGGTAGCTGGTGTACACCAAACCTTTTTCTCATCAATGCTTCTACAAGCTATATTTCTTTGAAACTTTGTACAATGCTGCCTGCTTTCGAAAATAAAATTTAAAGATAGAGTGATAAGTTAGAATTCACTTCTTCCCAAAGAACCTTCTCCAAAGAAGAACACACCACTGTAGGGACATGGTGAAAAGTCCCCAAAGAGCAAGCTCAGTCAACAGTAAGCATCCTAGCATCCCTCCCAACAGTGAAACAGAGGTGGGCTTCCCTCAGTCACAACATTGCTTTGAATTGGAACTCTTAAGACAAGTCTAATATTTCCTCCCTAGGAAATTATCGTTGAATGTTGCTATAATCTCAGAAAGATTAAGAGTATATAAGGGGAAAAAGAATTCTAAAGGAAGTTTTCTTTAAAAGTACACGTGGGGGCTGGAGAGATGGCTCAGAGGTTAAGAGCACTGNCTGTTCTTCCAGAGGTCCTGAGTTCAATTCCCAGCAACCACATGGTGGCTCACAGCTGTCTATAATGTGATCTGGTGCCCTCTTCTGGCCTGCAAGGACACATGCAGACACCTGTCTCTTATACACATCTAGATGTGTATAAGAGACAGCATCTGTAATCCCAGCATTCAGGATTCAGAGGCAGGGGAATTAGTAATTCAGGACCAGCCTTAATTACATAAGCCCGAGTCAAAACACCAAAGCGAGAAGGGAAAGAATGCATAAATGGGGAGACTGAGCTTTCTGGACACACAAACTACTTTCTAAAATGTTGGCATCTAGGGCTGGAGAGATAGCTCAGCAGTTAATGGGCTGGCCTTCAGAGGACCCGGGTTAGATTCCCAGCACTCACATGGGTGCTCAAATCACACCTTCTTCTGGCCTACACATACACACACCTCACTTGACATGAAAGGTGCCTATGATCAAAATACATGACATATATGTATGAAAAGTAATTAATATAGGCCAATATAAAGAANATTTAGTCTAAATTTTATTCAAAAAGTTTTTAAAAATTTATTCTTTTGACAAGTTCATAATGTTTATAATGCATTCTTTTAAATTTTTCTTTTTAAGATTTATTTTATATATATGAATGTTTTGCTAGCATGTATGTATATGCACCACACCACACGCATGCCTACTGCTCAAGAGGGTCAGAAGAGGGCATCAGATCCCCTGGAACTAGAGTTACAGTGGTTGTGAGNTGCCACAAGGATGCTGGGAATGGAACCCAGGTCCTCTTGGCCACTGAGTCATCTCCAGCCCTATAATACATTCTTGTCACATTCACTACCTCATCCTCTTACCCCACTACCATGTCCTTTTCTTTTATCTCTTAAAATATTCTTGAAAGTTTTATTTAGTTATCTGTCATTTATTGAGTATTATAATGTCTTTGTAGTTACAGAAAAAGCAACATTACTTTTAGAGATCCACAATGATTTCAAAAGTTTTTAAAATAAAAATGTTGCCATTAAAAGAGCAATCTTTCTAAAACCCAGCACCACAGCACAATAAGAAATGCGTGTTCATCATTACTAGGGTTTATTCCACACTAAGCTCAGCATTAAATGTTTTGAGCCTTTGTCTAAAGCTCACAACAGCTCTAGGACATAAGCACTTTGTCATTCCCACTTTGAAGATGAGAACACTAAGGCTTAGGGAAAACACACACCTAAGAAGGATCAGAACCAGGGTACACTGAGAAAATATGGTGTTTACTAACTAGTTTACACTTTATGGGAGGCTGGAGCAATGGAAAATGGGTATTTCCACGGGCTGCTGAGAGTGATAGAAGGCCTGGGAAATGGAGATCACAGGGGTTCTGTCCTAAGCCACAGGGACTGAGAACTGTGCTCAACACTAAAGAGCAAAGCACACATGGTACCACTGCAAAGGGAGTCTCTCAAACAGTAGCTCCTAATATAAATGTTAGCTGTACAAAGAAAATCCAAGANACCAGAGAGCAAAACCAAATTAAGCAAGGAAGAGACTAACATGACCAAAACTCTAGANAACATTTCATTCAAAAGTTCATTGTTTTCCTGCAAACATACTTATCAAATGATGTTTCTAAAATTCTGGTATTTGTGAAGAAATCATGGAACCTGTTTTCCTGCAGCTCCTGGTGTGTCTTCATCCTGAAGACAAGCTTACTTACAAAGGGGGCTAGTAAAATCCACAACTGAAAGTATGCTTAACTCTAATGTTAGCACAGATTTTATTCTATCAAAATGCATAGGTATTAAATGAATGTGGATAATGTTGACCTTGACCTAATGTCTACTTCATAATTACAGTAGCAGCCATCTTCTGGCTATATGCCAAGTACTTTAATAAGTACAGTTTTAAATCTCAATACTCCCAATCCCCTCCCTCCCCTTTTTAAAAAAAGGTCTCTCTATGTAGCCCTGGCTGGCCAGAAACTCGCTATATAGACCATGGTAGCCTCAGATTCATAAAAATCTGCCTATCTGTGCCTCCCAAGTGCTTGGATTAAAGATGTGCATTAACCAGGCCTGGCCTAAGTTTTTTTATAATTAAAATTTTTTACTTTTAATTATGCATGTGTGTGTGTGTGTGTGTGTGTGTGTGTGCACGCACATGTGAGTGTGGGGTCCTCAGAGGCAAGAAAAGGGTGTGAGTCCATGGAGCTGGAATTATAGGCAGTTATGATGGAGAAGCTGCTGACCCTGGAGAGCAGCATACACTCCTAACCATTGAGCCTTCTCTTTAGCCTGTATACTCCCAACTCTTGGAGGCAGTATCTCTCATTTTCCAGAAGAGGAAACAGGAAGATTAAACAGCATTAGCATAAAGCTAGCACTAAACAGAGTCAAAGTTTTTACCCTCAAAGCTAGCCTTTCCTCTGTCAACTGGGACACTGAGAGTCAGCTTAAAGTAGTGAAACAACTACAGGAAAAAAGGGTAAACAGTAACCCCAAAAATGCCAGGAGTGGCTGGAGAGATGGCTCAATGGTTAAGAGCACTGGCTGCTCTTCCAGAGGACCCGGGTTCAATTCCAAGCACCCACATGGCAGCTCACAACTGTCTGTAATTCCAGTTCCAAGAGACCTGACACCCATAGCAAAGCACCAATGCACGTAAAATAAAAATAAATAAATTTTTAAAAAATGACAGAAGGAAAAAAAAGTTCTATTACTTATAGCAAGGCAATGCTAGTACTCAGAGCTGATATAACTCCAAGCATTGTCAGCTCTTAATTTACATTTTATTCTCATATTAAAAGATTCTGGCTGGGTGGTGNTGGTGCACGCCTTTAATCCCAGCACTTGAGAGGCAGNGGCAGGGGGATCTCTGTGAGTTCAAGGCCAGCCTGGGCTACAGAGTTAGTTGCAGGACAGCTAGGGAGATTACACAAAGAAACCTTGTCTTGAAAAGCACCCGCCCCAAAAGATTCTGAAGTCATTTCTCCAAGTGTCCCAGTACTTTCCTTTCTAGGAAGCTGTTCTGAACTGTAAGAACACTAAGATGGGATCTCATGTCCTTTAAGACAACCTAGTCTTGGTTGGTGCAGTGCTGCCACCATGTGGGACAGCCTAAGAAAAGGTGGAAGAAAATCTCTCAAACAAAGGATAAGGACTCACACCCATAATTAGAGTAAGAGGACAGATCACTTCATAGTAACAGTGTACAGATAATTAAAGGCTTTCATGTATTCAAACTCTAAACCATTTTGAAAAAATGAAAACACAACAGACCTAAGCATGTAGGGTATGTCTACACTTAAGTTTGTTTCTTTACATATATCCATGAAGTGATCAGGAATAGGCTTGGGACTCAGAACTGGGCTGCAATCCTGGCTGCATTACAACTAGCCACAGCACATTGAGACAGCTCAGTCTTTGAGTGCACATTTNTTCATAGGAAACATGTAACAACTTCGACTTCAGACACACAAAAACGAAGTGAAATCTTTTACATAAAAATATCCATCATTGTGCCTAGCACATGGGCATTATGAATTAAACTTCTCTTTTCAAGTGATACAGAACCATAGTCAGCCTTAGGAATTTCTGAGGTGTTTGAGCCAGTGTGCTAACACACCACCACTAGACCTCGGATGTTACTGACCGGACTTGGTCAGTAAGGACTTGGTCTCCTTGTTATATGCATCTAATCCCACCAATAAAAGGAAAATGCATTTTAATTAATTCTAGCATTTACTTAAGGTTACTCTTTGGTAACTGTAAGTCTACAATAAACAGACAATAAAACAGTCTAGGGGCATGTGAAGAAAACAGTTTCTCTCAGTGGGAGAGAGGCCACCCAGAATGTGAGTTTCTCATAAACCTACTAAAGTAACCTTAAATTGTTTTCTATAAGTCTCCTTAAACATACTTGTAAAGTCTTTTCAAATCACCTCTCAATTTGTNGTTATAAAACAAGCTGAAGTGTCACCAATAGTCAGGAGTGATGGCAATCCCAGTCCTCAAGAGTCTGAGACACTGAGACTGACAGGTCAAGGCTAACCTAGGCTGCAGAGTGAGTCCCACCACATTCGGGGCTGTACAGTCAAAATAAACGATGACAACTCTTGGGGACATTAGTTACTATATATATTATAGTAAATTTAAATAGAAACCATCTGTTAATGCCTGTTTAAATTACATACAGCCAGGCAATGAAGGGAACAATTAGGATTAGAATATATTGATAGTTAATGGAATCTGGCAATGATAAATCCATTTATTATATTTATGAAAAGTACTATGCAC